>JAJPUD010006840.1:0-74121 GCA_023553655.1 Myrmecobius fasciatus | reverse complement strand
CTCTCTCTCTCTCTCTCTCTCTGGAAGTACAGCATGGCAGTCCACAGGCTTGATGCCCACAGGCAGGGGAGCTTTAACCTGCTCTGTTCCTGACCTAGGCCTATTCACCCCTCCTTACACAGATTCGTGGTCCCTCAATCCTGGGCACTCACCATATTGTTCTCAAATTTAATACAGTGGATGGGCTTTAGCCTTACCATACCTGGGAACTCAAGCCAAATGATTCATGAGGTTCAGTCTCATCAGAAGTTCAGATTACAGGCTTGTGCCACCATCCTTGGCTACTCTAATTGCTCTCTCCAAAGTTAGCACTGATCTCTGAATTGCCAAATTTAGTGTTTTTTCTCAATCTTCATCAGTTTTTTGACCACCCTCTTCTTTTTGATAATCTTTCTTCTCTAGGTTTTCATGACACCATTTTCTCTTATTCTCCTCTTTCTGGCTGACTGCTCCTCTCAGTCTCTGTTGTTGGATCCTCATCCAGATCAGTCAGACCCACTAACCAGGGGTGATTCTGAAGTTTCTGTCCTCAGCCTTCTTCTCTTCTCTCTCCCTCTGTATGATTTTGCTTGATGATCTAAGCATGGATTCAATCATCCTCCTTATGCAGATGATTCTCAATCCTATTTGTCCAGTCCTAACCTCTCTCTTGACCTCCAACTGCCTAGTTGCCAATCTAGAATTGGATTCCTATAGATATCTTAAATTCAACATGTCCAAAATGAAACTCAATGTTTCCCCTCAAACTCTCCCCTCTTTCTAACTTTCCAATTATTATTGAGAGTACCACCATTGTTCCAGTCATCCTGGCTCCCAATCTAGGTGTCATTCTCAATTCC
Source organism: Myrmecobius fasciatus (assembly GCA_023553655.1). Taxonomy (NCBI): domain Eukaryota; kingdom Metazoa; phylum Chordata; class Mammalia; order Dasyuromorphia; family Myrmecobiidae; genus Myrmecobius; species Myrmecobius fasciatus. The sequence goes on along the minus strand of JAJPUD010006840.1, from coordinate 73,282 downwards.
TCATCCTCTCTCACCTGCCATAACCAGTGACTTGCCAAGTCCTGTCCACTACACCTTTGTCACATCTCTTGTATATGCCCTTTTCTCTTCTCTGGAAACTACCATCACCCAGATCCAAGCCATCATCACTAATACAAAGACTATTGAAATAGTCTGTTGATGGGGAGGGAGGGTCTCTCTGTCTCAGTTGTCTTCCCACCCCAATCATCTTCCATTCACTTCTCAAATAGATCTTCCTAAAGGCAGATCTAACCATGTCATTTCCCTTCTCAGTAAATCCCAACGGTTCCCTGTCATCTCCAGGACCAAACATAAACTCCTTTTAAAAGGGCCTTTTAAAGCCCTTAATAACCTGTCCCCCTTTTTTTCAGTTTTCTCACACCTTCTTCCTCCTCCTCTGCTGCCCTGCCCCCCAACCCTAGCAATCCAATAGCATTAGATTGCCCCTGCTACTCTCTTCTCTGGAGCATTCCTTTCCCATCTTCATATCCTTCAAGTCTCAGCTCAAGTCACACCTTCAGTAAGATTTCCTTAGTCCTCCTCAATCCTAGTCCCTTTCCTCTAGTAATTATTTCCAATTTATCTTGAGTCTACCTTGATTGTACATGACTGTACGTAGTCTCTCATTAGATTGAGAGCTCCCTGAGGACAGAGGCCATCTTTTGTTTTTCTTTGTATCCCCAGTGCTTAGCATAGTGCGTGGCATAGCATAACAGATGTTTGTTAACTGATTACTTAATTTTAATTCAAGCATTGCTACTGTGATTATCTAATTAAACCCCAAGATATTTTATCTATCATAATCTATACCAGGATGAGCTAAGTTGTTTTGCAAATGTGCGGCATTATCATATGTAAAAGTTATATTTCCACTATGGAAAAAGGAATCTTCATGTGGCTTGATTTTTTTTAACTGTGTGCAAAATAAATTAATTCAGTTCAATAAGCAATTGGTTTTTTACTTAATTTATTTTTGTTACTTTTTAAATTCTAAACTATTTCCCACCCTGCACTAGAGAAGACCACCACTTCACACACATGTGATATACATGCACATATGCATGTGTATATGTGCGTATGTATATTTATAAATATTTATATTTATAAAACCATGCTATACATGTTTCTATTTATTAATTTTCTCTGGAGGTAGATAACATCTTTCTTCATAGGTTTTTTGAAATTAATTTGAGTATTTATAATACTCAGAAAAACTTGATCTTTCACAGTTGTTTTTAGAACAATATTGCTATTACTGTGTACAAAATTCTCTTGGTTCTGCTCATTTCACTCTTCATTCTTTTGTGCAAGTCTTTCCATGTTTTTCTAAAAGCAACCAGCTCATCATTTCTTACTGGACAGTAGTATTCCATCACAATCATATACTGCAACTTGTTTCACCAACTGAGGGACACTCCCTCACTTTTCAGTTCTTTGCTACCACAAAGAGAGCTGCTATAAACATTTTAGAATATCTAGATTTTTTTTTCCTTTTTTCCTTATCATCTTGGGAAACAGAGGTATTGCCTTGAGGGCAAACAGAGGGTAGAGCCTTGAATGAAGCTAAAAAAGACTAAAGGAGGCTGAGGTGGGGTGGGAAGCAGTGAGGCATGTAGGAGAGCTGGTACAAAGACCTGGAGGCAGGAACATTGGGTAAGTCAGTCTAGGTGGAATATAGATGTATGGGGAGGAATAATATGAGACATGTCTGGAAAAGTAGGGAAGGTCTTCTACTGCTAGCTAATGATTTTGGATTTCAGTCTATAGGCAATAGGGAATGATTATAGTTTTAAAACTGAAGAGTGAAATGGTTGGAATAAAAAAGAAAATGACACAAAAGAAATTCAATGAAACTAAGCTACATGTCAACAGAGATTGACAGTATGTACAATGTTCCAGCCTCATAGACCTTCATCCCTGCATAAAAGGGAAGGATGTTCCATTTTTCCATCTCTTTTTCCTAAGCAAGTCATTTCATCCTTTCAGTGTTTCAGGTTACTCTCTGCTACTAAAAATGGCAGAGAAAGTGCTCACCAGTGTTGTTGGAAGAAGCTCCCTCCCACATCCTGTGAGAATTCTCGGTACTGAAGAAATCAAGACTCTAGTTTTTATCTGGCCCTTTGGAATCAAGCTTGACCATCAAGATTATACAATATTTGGTTTCATCTTTTTGTTCTTGTTCTTTCCATTTGCAGCGTTGTAATCATTGTTGATCAGTCAGTAAACATTTATTAAGCCCCTAGGGATAGAACACTGGGACTGGCATGGGGATGATCTGACTTCAAATCCAGCTTCAAATACTTACTAGTTGTGTGACCCTGGGCAACTCACTTGATCCTGTTTGCCTCAGTTTCCCATTTCTAAAATTGGGATATACTGGAAAAGGAAATGGCAAATCACTTCAGTATCTTTGCTAGGAAAACTCCATTATGGGGTGGTGAAGAGTGAGACAATTGAAAAACAACGAAACAACGATATGCCAGGCACTGTTCTAAACTGTGGGGTTACAAAGAAAGGGGAAAAAGATAGTCCCTGGCCTCAAAGAGTTTACAATCTAATGGGAGTATTAAGGGACAGAGGCAGGATTTGAAGCCTCCGGCTTTCCCAGAATTCTTTCAAGGCTCAGCCCCAAACCCGTCTTCTGCCAGAACCAAGCCACTTCCAGCCTTCTCTGGTTCCTGTTTGTTTCTAGTTTATTTGCAAACTGTTTACCCTATTACATTGTGATTCTTTGAGGGCAGGGTTGGGTTTGGCTCCCCCCCCCTTTTCTTGAATCCTAAATTCTTAGCAGTTTCTAGCACATAGTAGGCACTTTATAGATGTTGACTTGCTGACTGACTGCCCTAATGGAGCTTCCATTCCGTGTATGTAAGTATATGATGTCATCTTTTGGAGGGGGTGAGTGGAGGGGGATTGAGCATCTTGAAGAGGTGATTATGGAGAAGTTCTGAAGGGGAAAAGTGGTTATAATAATAAGAGGCAAAAAGAGCGTTAGGAAATGGAGGGACAAAACTTAGACAGCGTGGAGGCTCGGCCTTGTCTGGCTGAACTTTAAAATCCTTTCCATTCCTCAAACCCAACGTTTCCCAACCACTGAGGGTACCAGTGCGCGCCCACGGGAGTGACGTCTTTGGACCCGAACCGGCCAGGGATTGGGGGTTGGTGGAGGAGGGTGGCACGGGCTACCAGTACAGCCCCGAGTTTAAAGCAGCTCTTGAGGTGCCCGGATTCTCTTGTCCTACTGGACAAGGGATACAGAGAAAACCAGAGATGCCCAGGCCAGGAGCAGGGCAGGGAAGGAGGTGAGACCCTGAGGAGGCGGGGCTTGAGGTGAAGGGGCGTGGCCTAAGGGCTTGAGGGCGGGGCGGGAACCCGGGAGGCTGGGCCAGGGGAGAAGGCGCGGATGCACGCCCCTGGAAACAGCTGCGGAGCGCGAGGGGAGAGGGAGGAGGCGGCTGTGGTGGCTGTTGGGCAGCTGGAGCAATAGGAAGGGGAGGAGCAGGAGAGGGGGGGGGGGAGCGGCTAAGACTGCCAGTCTTGGCCCCTGCACCCCCGAGCCAAGCCTACTACCTGGGACCTGGAGCGCAGGAGGCTGAAGCCATGGAGCACATCACTCTGCCCAAGGTAAGGCGTGCCCCTTGAGCTCGGGGCTACTTCCGGGCTCGCGGTACCCTCTCCCGCTCCTCCCCAGAAGGCTTCCCCCCCCCCAAACAAACACTCGGGACTCCCTTTTGCATGGCGTGTGTGGTTCTCTCCGCCACGCCTGAGACTTTACTGAAACTTCCTCCACTCAGTACCGTTTGGCCAGTCCTCCCTAAGCTAACCCTGGCAGGGTGATGTAGTGGGAGGGGTGCCTGCTAGCTTTGAGTCCATATCCGGCCTTCCCTTGGATGGATGGCCCGTGGATTGGGCCCTTCCCTTTTCGGGGCCTTAGCTTCCCCCTTTGTAAAATGTGGGCTTAAGACTGGATCCCTCAAAGCCCCTGCTACTCTGATTGGAGACGCGTCATTTCCGTGTAGGGAAAGAACTATCCAATGAAGAAACTCCCTCAGCCAAAGTAGATGGACAACTCCCCTGCAACTTTTATGTAGTCTAATAGAGTTTTATTTAAAAAAGAAAAACAAAACTTGCAATTTCATTGGTAGAAGGGACTCTATCGGTGAAAATCAGCGTGTAGTCTTAGAGGGCTGCCTGGGACAGTAAGATATTAAATGACTAGTCCTTAGTTGTGGGAGAGGCAGAGGTAAGGGATTTGATGATTGGAGGGAGACTCTACATTTTACCACCATCTTCCTTCTCTGATATTCTTTGAAAAAAAATCACTACCCCCCCCACTCCATGGAAAATATAGAAGTGGTTAAGCACGCCTGCCAGTAGTCAACAGCCGGCTCCAACTCCAGCTCTAGTTAATAGAAACTGATATTTTTATCAATGGATAATAGACTCAGTTACTTTTTCTGTAAAATAAGGAAGTTGGACTGAATTGGTTCTAAGATACTCCTCAGCTTTAAATAGGTGATTCTAAATAAAAGGACATCACTGTGACTTGCTGGAATATCTGTGGAAGATTTACCCGATTTTAGAAGAAAAATATAAGTAAAAGGGAGTAGACAGCCCAATTTTGTGTATGAAAAACACATACTCATCAGGAAATTCTGGAACCAGAGGAGTGGAGACATTGGAGTGAATATTGGCAGAGGGAGAAATAAAAGTAGAGCCATCACAAAAGACCAGAATGAGAAAGGAGAAAGGACTTTAGGAGGCAGATCAAAAGCCCAGCATGGAGGCACGAAGCAATAGTTGAAACCCTATTGGAACTCCATTCTAGGCTTGCTTTATTGATAATTTGATCCTTCAAAATGAGGGGGATGTGATTTACTGAAATAGAAATGGAGAATCGTAGGGAGAAAGAACCAATATTAAAATTTGTGAAAGAAAAAGAAGAAAACTGGGCATAGTATGATATGCACTCCCATTTGGGGGAAAGATCATTTCAGAGGGTTCATAAAAGGGCAGACAGTACTGAGGCACTGAGGTGGTCTATTTTCTAGAACTCTCTGCCTTTAATCAAAAAAACCTGAGTTCAAATTCGATCTCATATACTTACTAAGGGCACAACCATGAGCAGGTCCTCAGTTACCTCATCTGTAAAATGGGGATAATAATAGCACTTACCTTGAAAGAGTTTCGTAAGGATCAAATGAGATAATGATTGTAAAGTGCTTAATTGTATATAAAGGTAACTAGTATCATTATCTGTCCACGGTCTAAAATCCCTTAGTCCATAAGAGTCTCAAGAGTTGCATTCTGAAGATAAAAAGAGAAACAATTCCAGTGGAGAGATGAAAGGGAAAAACTATCTAAAAAGACTAATACGACCAAGGTAGTTTTTAAAAAATAAATGCTATTGCTAGCTTATGTCACCTACATAAATGTAGGTGTCACATCACCTACATTTCCTATTGTAGTCCTCCTCCCTGTTTACCATTATATCTCTTTCCCTCCCAGAGAGCCATCCTTTTTAAGAAAAAAATTTAGCAAGACTAATATGTCAGGAAAGACTGACATTATACAAAGTGTTGCCCACCTGTGGCCCTCCACATTTTCACAGAATTAGAAGGGAGTATCTTTTTCCCTCTTGTTTCTAAAGCTAACTCAAATTGAAAAGCAAAAGCTGGTTAAACCTGAAGTTGAAAGCATTATCTAGACCTGGAAGAATAGCATCAGGAGCACTAAAGCTTTGAGTAAACTGAGGCTGGTGATGAGCAACTTGAACTTTTATAGCACTTTATGAAGAAGGTGATGGATGCTAGGATTGTCATCCTGCTTTTCCAGATTGTTGGGAAGGGCCACAAAGAATGAAGTTAGGTAGAACAGAATGGACTGGGGATGTTCTGCAGAATGCATAAACAAAAGAGGAAGTAGTTATTCAGCACTTTGCTATGTGATAAGGTCTGGATATACAAATAGAAAAAGAAATCAGGCACTGTCTATGTATGGATTTTCAGAAAATTAGGACTATGAAAAGTTTGGTAAGCATGCCTTTTCCAGTAAGCAGAATGCATGCTCCCATTGAGTTCCCCATTTATAGGAGGTTTATCTTGAAAAGCTTAAAGAGTGTTTCTTAGGTATCATGAGAACATATTCATTGGAAAGGTAAGGTCCTGTAACAGAGGACCAACTTTTCATGGTCCTAATTTTCTGAAAATCTGTCCATACAAGGGCTAACCTTATTTTTCTTGTTTTTTTGACTTGAAAAAAATTTTTTCTAAGGAGAAAACAGACACAGGCAATACAGCCTGAAGTAAAACCAGTCTTCGTACTGTCTTTCCTTTGCCTTTTTTTTTCTGAATTTTAAGTCCAGAAACACTTTGGTTCTGGTTTCAGACATGTAGATTTCTTAGATGATAGGACTTAGGGCTGAAAAGGACATTAAAGCACATATAATCAGAACATTTCATTTTACCAATGAAAAAACTGAATCCAGAGAGGATAAATTATTTTGCCCTTAGTCACACACAGATAGTTAAGTAGCAGAGCTTGGATTTAAACAAAGGTTCGGTGATTGTGCTGCTTCCACTATACCTTGTTACCTGTACTAATAAATGTGTTCAGCATCTACTAATAGCACATCCCCGGACTCTCCTTTTGGTAGAATTTTTTGCTGGATTTTTTCAGAAGAATGGAATAACACAATTTCAAATGTGGAAGATAGCTAGGTGGCAATCTAATTCATCTTATATCTGAACTCTCACTCCCTACTGCAAGGGTGTTTTAACCTGTGGTCAACTGTGGCTAGGCTTCAGGGGGACCCAGAATTTGAAGGAAAAAAAATTATCCTTTATTTCACTATCCTTTGGTCTCTTTTATAATCCTAGTATTTTATTTTATGCACTTAAAAATATGGTTCTGAGAATGGGTCTGTAGGCTTCCTCAACCTGCCTATCTAAGGAAAGGGTGGGGTGAAGGGTCCAGGACACACCAAAAGTTCAGAATCTCTACTCTATGATGCAGTCAACAAATGGTCATCCAATCTTTGCTGGACCACCATAGAACAACAATGCACTGCCTCCATAGTGGCTCAAAATGCTTCCTCAGGCTTCACTTTCCCTCTCTCCCTTCTTCCTTACTTTGTTGATGTTTTGTACTTCCTTGCTCATCCTTGTAGAGGAGAGACCTAAATAAGAATGTCTTCTTCAGAAAACAGAAAAAAAAAGGTCTTTTGAAAATGTGAAAAGAAAAAAGAGGACAGGATTTAGAATCACAATACTTGGGCCTAAATCCCCATTCTTCTTATTGTCAGAATGACTTTAGTCAAGTCATTTCACCACTCTGCCCCTCAGTTTCCCTCGAGTACATGTATGGGAACTAGACTCAGGTAACCTCTAAACCCTATGTTTTTCCAATAATATTCATGATGAATGCTATTTGAGGTACTATGATGATGGTCAGTGATAGTGTGGGGCAAGTCGGATGCATATTCTTAGGCCAGGAAGTCCTTCTGGAGCCACATTCCTCATTTAAAAAAAAAATCATAGATTTGAGCTATTGCCAATATTTGTGGCAAATCAGGGTAGTAAATGGATTAAGAAACCTCGGAAGTGTACCTCATTTCCTTTCTTCCTGGAAGGGAAATAGAAAAGATCATGTTTAATGTTCCACAGCTTCTCTAAGAGCAGAGTTCTTAAAAATGTCATAATATCCGGTGTGGTCATGGTCAAGGGTAGAGTGTGGGAGAAGGGCATTGGGCAAGCAGCTCTTGAAAGGACAGGGCCATCTACACTTTTTAGCCAGGGGGACGACTCTAAAAGCAGGCTGATTCCTTATTCCTGTAGGTAGAGAATACAGTTTGTATTTTGATTTGGGGGCTCATTCTTAGATCAAGAGAGCAGACACCATACCTTGTTTTCTTGTATTTCTGCGAGTGCACAGTACAATTCTGTACATACTCCTGGGCTAAGAAATAGTTGTTGAAGTTTGGGCTTTTCACTCTCCTTCCTTCCTTCCTTCCTTTCTTCCTGTGTGGCTCAGTTCTTACCCCAGCTTCCTCCATCCCTTCAGCAAGTATTCTTGAATCGCACCATCCCCAGCCCAACACTTTCCTTCTAGTACTTGTTCCCTTCGTTGCTCCTTGGTTCTTTCTAGCAGGCAGTCCTAGACAACCATCCACTCCTGATCCATCATACATGCACTGAAAGCGCAGACCCAAAGAGTTGTTTTGGAATGCCTCCGTGATCATTTTTACAAAAGACTTGGATGAAGGGGTGCTTTTCAAAAGATCTTGAAACATTTAGTCACATACTATAAGGTGAAAATTAATAGGAATAAATGTAATTTTTTAAAAATCAGCTTCACAAGTACAAAATAGTAGAGACAGTTTCTTCAGGGGGCCTTAGTAGGCCGTACTCTCAACGTGACATGGCATTCAAGAACACCAATGTGATCTTAGGCTGCTATTGAGGCCTTGGGAAATGTTAGTTCTGTCCTCTGCCTTTATCATATCTACTTGTAACTGGAATACAATGTTTACTCCTAGGTATCTCATTTGATAAAACTGGAGAAAGTCACGAGGAGAGCCATTAGGATAATGAAAGAAATGTTTAAATCTTATATTTAAGTCACAGGTAACAAGTTGGAGTTTAATTTTTTTTTCTTTCTTATTTTAAAATTAGGTTGAAAATGTCCTATTACTGAATCGTTATGTAAACAAGAAACCAGATAACGGGACTCTCTATCTTACTGCAACCCATCTGATCTATGTAGATGCTTCAGCTGAAGTCCGGAAGGAGATCTGGGTCTGTATTCCCCATAAGAAAGTATACCGTGGACTTGCATATGAATGTTTCTTATTGGCCATATAAAAGTTTCCCCAGAGCACCAAGTTTTAGTAATGAATTTATTTTTTAATTTACGTAGATCCTTTCCTCCAAAGAACACTGTTTGGGTGAACTACTTTTAGTGAGAGACATAGGATGCAGTGACCAGTTATATTGTAATTCAACAAATGTTTTGTAAGCACCTACTAAGTAGAAGGCACTATGTGCTAGCTTCTCACACCTTCAAGAGTGATATATTTCATAATAGGCATGTCTTGTTTATTTTAAAAAATATTATACTTATCACACTGTATATACTAGGTAAATAAAATTTCTAGTAAACAATATTATTTGTAAATTTCCTTTTTTCTGCAGTAGAATAATCTCCAGAATTTTCTGCCATATACCTTTTTGCAAACCATTGGACTAGAATATCTCTGAGATTTATTCTAATTGTTCATTGATAGTTTTTTCTCTGCTTAAAAGTCATATCATATAATGCTTGTATTTGACATCTAAAATCTAAAGGAGAAAGACCTGCTATTAAGTGACAGAGTTGAGATTGATACCTGGGTCCTCTGACTCAGAAGTCTAGCACTCTTGCTTACTGTGCCACATCATCTTTAATGTTTACAGGGATTTCCTCTTCAACTACATTTTCAATTCAGCGCTCTATTGTTCCTTTTGGCAATCTTGACCAGAAGGTGGAAGAGGAAGACAGTGCAGAGTCTCTTAAATCCTGGCCATGGAAGCTACTTTGCCTTATGAGTAGAATTGTTGTTCTGTTGTGTCCAACTTTTCGTGTCTGCATAGCCTGTACTGTCCACTTGCCATTTCTTGGCAGAGTTACTGGAGTGGTTTGTGATTTCCTTCTCTAGTGGATTAAGATAAACAGAGGGAAAGTCATTTGCCTAGAGTCACATACTAGTAGAGTTACCTAGGGTCTTTCCCACCATCCCCTGCAGAACAGGATGAGTTGCTTCTCCCTAGTTTATTGGGGTGATCTGAACTTAGGAAATTTGATATTTGTTTTTGTAGATCCTTTTGTTTTCTACCTGCCTTTTGGCCCGACAACTCTAGCCCAGCTCCCAACACAGTGTTTTTTGGGCAGTACCTATCATTTCATCCATGTTGGGAATTCCCAGTGAGGAGACTTCCTCTCCCAATGGAGAGCAGCACTTGCCTAGAGTGTAAAATATGAAAGTCCCCCAAAGAAAGACCATAAGGATAAACGGGGGACTTTTGGTGAGCAAACTCCCTTTCTCAATGCAGAATAGCATATTGCTCTGCCATTTAGAGCTGCCTGAGCCACTAAGAGATGAGGTGACCTGCCCAGGCCATATCCAAGGCAGGCCTAGCACCCCCAGCCATCTCACGGCTTCAGCCCAGGCTATCTCACTTACATTGCCAGTATCTTTGTATGTGTGACTCATCAAAGCTCTTTACTTCAAATAATGAGAGAAAGAGAGCAAGTTAGACAAAATCAGATGAGTGAATGTACATTTCAGCAATGAAAGATTCCTATGTTTGTTTTCTTTCCCCATCTACCATATATTCTCAAGACTTCTAACTGAAAGATTTCATGGGAGAAACAGCTCTTTTGGGAAAAAAAACTGAAAAAAAGGAATGAGATAAAGGAAATTGACAGCATTGTTCTAGATCTTTAGAGAGGAAGCACCACAGGGGCCAGTTTAGGCCCGAGCGAAAGGAAGGTGATGAAGCCTATAGTAACAGAAAATGAGACACAGAGATAGGAAGAATATCAAAGGGAAAGATCCTCCCCCAGTTTCCTCTATACTTTGGTAGCTTCAAAGGGAAGCTGAAATAACAATGTCATCTGGACAGAGTTTCTTCTCTCTCCTCATTCTATTTTGTTTTCTTTTTTTTCCTCAGTCAACTTAGTATGGTAGAGAGTTATAAGATAAGACCTGCTTGTTCCAAGTTTTTGTTCTTTCCTTAGATCCATCATTAGGATAACTTAATTATTTTTCTTAAGACTCACTAGGCAAAAGTTAACTAACCAGTGGAAGTGCCCCTAGAATTAAATTGAATGTTGTAATACTTAGATGGAGCCATGATTTCTCATAACTACAGACATTCCTTGCACTGGTGTGGGGCGTACCCCAGGCCAGTGCTATCTATTCTTATGTGTGTCCTCCTGTACAGCTTCCAATAGAGAAGACTTAGTAGCAAATAACAGTTCTATTCACAGATGTTTCCAATAGTCTTCCCACCCAATATACTGGTCCTTTTAATGTGGAATGGACTCAGCATTAAGTAGTAATTCCATTCACATGGTGCTTCCCTATTTTAGACCATATTTTCCTTAACAGTCCTGTGAAATAAGAAGTAAAAGTATTGTATATTTATATATTATATTTTTTTTGCTTTTTTTTTTTGCTTTTTGCTGAGGCAATTGAGGTTAAGTGACTTGCCCAGGGTCACACAGCTAGGAAGTGTTAAGTGTCTGAGGCCATATTTGAACTCAGGTCTTCCTGACTTCAGGGCTGGTGCTCTATCCACTGTGCCACCTAGCTGCCCCTATATATTATATTAATATTCTTCATTTGTTGGTGAGGAAATTGAGGCTTGGAGAGATGGAGTAAATTGGGACCCGGGGGCTTAAAAGGTCATCTAGGCCAGGGCCTCTTAAAACTTTTTCTACTTGTGAATCCTTTCCACTTGAGAAATTTTTGTGGTAACCCCGGGTATATAGGTACATATAATATAGGTGTACATTCAGTTGTGCAAAGCCCTGATGTAGACCAATCTCCCTTTGTTTTACAGATGAAAAAATTGAGTTGTTTATGATCATACCTAATTAGTAGAGGCAGGAATGGAACTTAGATCATCTCCAAATTGAATGCTCTTTCTAACATGCCTTGCTGCCAGGGTCATATAGCTAATATGTTTCCTCATCTGAAAACTGAGGGAGTTAGAAAAAGTGATCACTGAAGGAATCTTTCAGAACTTAAATCCTACTGTCCCAAGTTGGTGGAGCCAGGACTTGGTCCTAGGTCAGCTCACTCCAAGTCTGTTGTTCTTTCCACCTGTAGTCCTTTAATAGCTTTATTTTTGGTCAGATTATGGATTTGTTGTGGCCCACAGTGGCCTTCAAGAGGTCCTTTTTATTTTATTTGCCCTTTTTTAATATGCAAAGGTGGTCCCACAAATTCATGACAACTTATTCTAAGATAAAAGAGATATTGTAAGAGTGATATCTTTCTTTGCTTACCTACCTATGTAGAAGTACAATGTTTTCCTTTTTTATGGGTATTTTTGGCTACTTAAACTATTGCCAATATCTGAGAATCACAATTCTGAGAGTCAGTGTTGGGCATTTAATTTCACTGCTGAAGAGATTTGCTACTTAAAGACTGATTCATATTTTATCTTTTACAGATTCTGCACCACCATATTGCTGCTGTGGAGAAGTTAGCCCTTACCTCCATGGGGCATCCTCTGATCTTGCATTGCAAAAACTTTCGGACAGCACACTTTGTCTTTGGGTCTGATTGGGAATGTCATGAAATACATGTTTCCTTGCTCAAGCTCTCCCAACCAGGTAGTTAGGCTTGGTGAATAATAAAAAAACTTGGGAACAAGAAGGAATGGGGCATGGAAATTATGACAATTGGTAGTTGCTTTTCTATGAACCTCCCTAAAATATTGGGTCTTTTTGATACGTTAAAAATGTTTCCCCTTGGTTTCAAAACCCATAGCAGAATATGAAGTTGCTTTCTTGTACAGAAATACAGTCTGATTGGTTCTTTCAAGTTTGGGTGTCATGAATAACTTTTGGGGATCCAGACCTGTGATTTTAAGAGGGTAGAGGAACTTCTGAAAAAGAGAGTCCCTGTTGTCAGCAATTAGCTGTAACCTAAAAGTATGTTTATCTGGCTGATTTCTCTGGAAGACTTTGCTTCTCTGAAAATTTGGTATTTGTTTTTATTGATGCTAGACCTATGATTTCAGTTCAAAATAAGGAAATGCCTCCTTCCATTGCATTCCAGCAACTTTATCATGAAGAGTTGCCAAGGACATTAAAAAGTTAAATGCCCTCCCATGGTCATCCCACCAGAGGCAAAAATTGAATTCAAGCTTTCCTGACCCCACAGCCAGGGATCTGTCCATTATCACCATGCTGTCTCTTTGCAATAAATATTACAGTTTTTAGAAATAAAAGTACATTATACCATTCAAAATGTCTCTGTACCCAAAGGCAAATTTGATAAAAAATTTTTTTTTCCTTAGCACTGTCTGGGCATGCCAAAAGTGACTTTAGGAAAAGGCAATTTAGTGTAATGGTCAGGCCCAACTTATCTCACTTCCTTTTCTGATGGGTTTATTAGACTAAACTGAAGAATGCGGTAGATGTCTTATACCTGAGTTTCATCAAAGCATTTGACAAAATTGCCTTCTATCTTTGCTGAAAAGATGGAGAGATATGGGTTGTGAGTTAGATCAGCCCTTCTTAAACTTTTCTACTTACAATCCCTTTTTTGCCTGAGAAGCTTTTGCCTGACCTTGGGCAAATAAATCATAATTTCCTGATAGCTGTATTCAGTTATGTGACTCCATATGGGGTCGCAAACCACAGTTTAAGAAACTGGGATCTAGAGCAGGGCTTCTTAAAACATTTTTCACTAGTGACCCCTTTTTGCCCAAGAAATTTTTATATAACACCAGGTATATAGGTTTATGAAATAGGTATACAAATCAAACATTTAACAATAATAAAGTAAAGCTTGATTTTGTGACCCCCACACTCAGTTACGAGGACTCATATGGAGTATCTCGAAACAGTTTAAAAATCTGGGAGTTAGATGATAGTAGAATTGGGAGCATTTGGAATTGGCTGAATGATCTGGCCCAAAAAGTACTCACCGATGACAAATTAGAGAGAAGTAATTGAATACCCCAATAATGGAATACCCCAACAATTTGCTGGCCCTGTGCTGATCAACATTTTCATCAGTGACTTGGATAGGATATGACAATGATAGGACTCAGAAACCAAAAAATAGAATCTTGCACCCTTAAGAGGAGCATAGGGTCTAGAGCAAGGAAAGTGATTGTTCCATTGTATTATGCCCTGGTCAAACTATGTCGAGTATTGTGTTCAGTTCTGTTTTCCCACATCTTGGAAGGACTTTGACAAATGGAAAGGTTCCCAGCTATTGATGGAATATCATTCCATCTGATAGCTGATTGAAGGATCTGAAGGTACTTAGCCTGAGGAAAAGATGTATATAGAGGGAATCTGATAGTTGTTTTTCCAAGTATTTTGGATGGCTTTTTTTTTTTGCTGAGGCAATTGGGGTTGAGTGACTTGCCCAGAGTCACACAGGTAGGAAGTATTATGTGTCTGAGGCCAGATTTGAACTCAGGTTCTCCTGACTTCAGGGCTAATGCTCTATCTACTACATCGCCTAGTTGCCCCTATTGTCCAAGTATTTTGACTGGAAAAAAGGAAACAGTTTTGTTGTTCTTAGATTCAGAATATAGAAATAGAACCAGTTTATAAAGTTACAAAGAGACCTACTTTGGCTTAATGGCAAAATTCCTAAGAAGTTGAATAAGCTGCCTTGGAATGTGTGGGGTTTCCCCTTCCTTCAAGTAGTCAGGGATACTGAGGAGGAGGGCCCTGAGCGTGAACCACTTGGATTACAGTTTGTGAAGATCCTTCCAACTCCAAGATTCTGGAATTAGTAGGGGGAAAAACAGGATTTGGATTCAGGCACTTTGGGTGTGAATCCTACCACCTATGTGACCAGAAGCAAGTGACTTCTCCCTGGACCTCATTTTTCTCATCTGTAAAATGATAAAAGTGATTTCTGAGGTCCCTTCTAATCCTAAGTCTATGAGTCTGTGATCCCTATCTGTGTGACATTGGGAAGGTCACTTAACCTTTATGGGCCTTACTTTCCTTTTTTGTAAAATCATGAGGTTGGATTAGATGGCCTCTAAAGCCCACTTTCAACATTAAATCCTTGGGAACTAATCCTTAAATCTCTTAATTCTTTAAAACTCCCTGATAACTGCATCTATTTCATTACTGTTTCTACTCTCCAGTGAGACCAGAAGAACTTTATGCATTTTCTTATAACCCCAAATCTTCAAAAGATGACAGAGAAATTGGATGGAAAATGATTGACTTAAAATCAGACTACAAGCGCATGGGAATCCCAAATGACTACTGGGAAATAACAGATGCAAACAAAAACTATGAGGTAATTATGAAAGCTTACAAAAGCTGCTCCAAATATTTTTGTATATATGAGTACTTTTCTTCTTCTTTGAGGCATAAGCCTAGGAATGGTATATCTGGATCAAAGCGTCTGCACATTTAAGCATGAATCTACTTGTTTCAACTTTCATTTCTAGTGGATTCTATTTACTTTAATAGACCTCCTTCTGAGTGGATTTCCGTGATTTGTATGTGTGAGCATACATGTTGTTCCTCTGCCTCAAATTCCAGACATTCTGAGGGTATGTTTTGTTACTATATAATCTCACTGTGTCTTCTTTCTGGAAATTAATAATAGTATTTGAAAAAATAACTTTATAACCTGTGTAACTTTAGACAAGTTCCTTCCCTGCTGTGAGCCTCAGTTTCCCCATCTGTAAACTTGAGGGAATTAGACTATATGGTCTCTAGAGTTCTTTCCATTTCTAAATCCAGTGATCCTATGAATAATTGCTGCTAGGCCTGCTACTACCAAATAAATATTATAAGAATTAAGTTGATTTTTGTAGTTCTTACTTTTAGGTTTGCAGCACATACCCTCCTGAAATCGTCATTCCAAAAGTGGCTAGCAAGGCAATAGTCATGGGCTGTTCCAAGTTCCGAAGTAGAGGACGTATCCCTGTGCTTTCCTACTTCTACAAAGAGAACAATGTAAGTGGAACATACTTCTTCCCCACATACTCTGACTTTTAAATTGATTTTCTTTCCTCCTTATTGACTTGGGTAGTGGGGGGGGGAGCCACAAATTAAGAGATTAAATGAGCATCCTTGATCTTCTCATTCACTCTCAGCTCTAGCCGTCATAGATACGCAGTTGATTTCCAAAGTTATATTTCCATCTCTACTCTTCCCCCTCTCCCACCTCCAGTCCTACATTTCCAAATTATAGTGTAGTATAGTAGAAGTGGCATTAGATCAGGAGTCAGAGAATCTGGGTTAAAATCCTGCCTCTGCTACTTGCTATTTGTGGGACTTTGGGCAAATTACTTAATTTTTGGTATTTATTTTTGCCATCTATAAAATAGGCTTGGATGCAGTTTTGTGATCTGTAAAATTGGCTTGGATGAAGTAATCTCTAGGTCTCTCTGAGTTCTTTGACCATATGAACTTTACATAAGATGTAGAATTGAAAATGACCTCAGAGTTCAAAGTCTAAGATTTTCTCATTTTACAGGGGGATGACTTGCACCATTTGCTTGATGAATAGTCCTTTTGGTCCTTAAATTCACCTTGTATAAAATCCAAGATCATTGTCTTTCCTCTGAAAACCGCTTTCCAAACATTCTGTTTCCATTGATGTTTCCATCACCTTCAGGTATCAATTATGTTTCATTCTTCCCTCTGAATCCATAACCAATCAATTAATCAATTCATGTCAAGTCTACTTCCAAGTGAATAATATTTTTCTTCCTGGTCCTTGGAAATTATATCATTGTCTTGATCAGAATAACTAAGGCTTTCAAGGTTGATCATTCTTACAATATTACTATTGCTGTGTACAATGTTCTCATAGTTTTATGTACTGCAGTAACCTTCCAGAGTTTGGGGTTTCCAGTTATATCATGGAAACCATAGATTTCTGTTGCCCTGTTTGTTTGGTATAATTTGTAGGGTTGTTGGTGGAAATTCACTCAACTTATCTTTACTATGAGTCTGTTCTCCTGGAAAATGGCATTTTATCAGGAAGACTTCTAGTTTATTCCCATTATAGATAACGCCTGCTCTTGGTTGTAGATAAATACTATTTATTATAGATAAATGCTATATTTATTCCTAGGATTTCTAATGGTTTAAGTAGGATTCATATTATATTTTGTCAAAAAAAAAAAAACTCTTGCTGCATCTGTTGAGATAATCATATGATTTTGTTGCTTTTGTTATTGATATGGGCAGTTATAATTTTCCTAATTTCCTGAATTCCTAATATAAATCCCACCTAGTCGCAACATATGATCTTAATGATATTTTGTAGTCTCTTTGCTAGTATTTTATTTATATTTTTTACATCATTATTCATTAAAGAAATTGGTCTCACTTTCCTTTCTATGTTTTTCCTCTCCCTGTGCAGCTCTCCTTCTCACCCCTCCATTTTTTTAGGTCATTCCAACATAATGATCTTGCACCTGTGCTCTCTCTCTATATAGGTTTTTTCTAACTGCCTTAATGATAAAATTCTTAAGAATTGCAAATATTATCTTTTCATGTAGAAATATAAACCTTATTAAGTCTCTTATGATTTTTATTTCATGTTTACCTTTTTAGGCTTCTTTTGAGTCTTAAATTTGAATGTCAGCTTTCATCAGGATTCATCAGGAATTCTTGAATGTCCTCTAGCCCGTTAAATAACCATTTTCCCCTGAAATATTATTTTCAGTTTTGCTGGGCAGGTTATTCTTGTTTGCATTCCTAGCTTCTTTGCTTTCTGGACTATTATATCCCAAAAATCTTCATTCTTTTAACATGGTAGCTGCTAAATCTTGTGTGATCCTGTCTTTCACTTTCTTGCTTCTTGTCATATTTTCTCCTTGACCTAGAAGCTCTGGAATTAGGCTATAATATTCTTGGGAATTTTCATTTTGGGATCTCTTTTCAGGAAGTGATTGGTAGAATCTTTCCATTTCTATTTTTCCCTCTGGTTCTAAAATATTGGGGCATTTTTCTCATAATTTCTTAAAATATGATGTTTAGGTCCTTTTTTGATCTTGGCTTTCAAGTAGTATGGTAATTCTTCCTTGATCTATTTTCCAGGTCAGTTGTTTTTTCAATGAGATATTTCAGGCACTATTCATTCAGAAAGTTCTCCCTGATTCTCCCATCTTCACATTTTCTTAGAGTACTGTCTTTGTTTCTCTAGAGTCAAATCTAGATTTGCTCCCTCCCCAGTCTAATTCAACAGGCATTTATTAAGTGCCTACTCTATGCAAAGCACTGGGGAGACAAAGGTAAAATGAAAAAAAAATATATATATATATATATATATATATTCTGCCTTGTATGGTGTATATGTTCTGTTTCCCCAGTTGATTGCCAGTTGTGAGTAATTGTTGGTTGATTGCCTGATCTTATGGTCTTACCCTCCTTAATAGCAGATACTGTCATTTTTTTTATCTTCCTAAAGTTCTGAGCACAAGACCATGTCTGTAGTACCCAACTGGTGAATGTTTCTTGAATTATAAAGAAAATACTGGTAATGTGAGCTGCTTGTAATCTCTCTTAGCCTCAGCTTCCTTTTCTCTTAAAATCTAGATCATCAAAAGTTTTAATATAGGTAAGACATCTTTTTTCCTATAGTTGATGCATCCTTTCAAGGATGATGAAACTTAAACCATTTAGTCTTTTCTCTGTAGAACTTTTACTTACTGTAGTGGAGAAACCTTTCTGACCTGTGGCTTTTACTCATTGCAGGCTGCCATATGCCGCTGCAGTCAGCCCCTCTCTGGATTCGGGTCCCGCTGTCTGGAGGATGAACAGATGTTACAGGCTATTAGCCAAGCCAACCCAGCAAGCTCATTCATCTATGTGGTAGACACAAGGCCAAAGGTACCTTTTGAGGCGATTCGTTGAAATTCCCAAACTCAGGGCTTGGTGTACCTCTTCACTGTCTGTATGTCCCAGATGTCTTATTCATTCATTCATTCATATAGTAGATATTCATTAAGCACCTATTATGTGCAAAACACTGTGCTAGAGTGATACCAAGTTTGGTAAGATATGATTCCTGCTGTCAGGGAGCATACATTCTAATAGGGAGGAAATCTCCCAGAGAGCAATAACACATATAGTAGGAACATTAGGAACAGCTGGGTGGCACACTACACAGAATGCCAGGCCTGGAGTCAGGAAGATCTGAGTTCAAACCCTGCTCAAGTCACTTTACATCTATCTGCCTCAATTTCCTCATCTGTAAAATGGAAAAAATAGTAGCATCTATCTCCCAGCACTATTGTAAGAATCATATGAGGTGACAATTTTAAAGTGCTTAACCCAGTGACTGGCACAGAGTAATCACTATGTAAATATTAGCTTATATCACTATATAAATATGAGTTATGATTATTAAAAGAAAGACAATAAGGAATAGTGACTTTCAATTAGATGGTCTTTATATATTATTTATATTGTATGATATTTATTATATTACAGTGTTAAGTACTATAATAATAACTGACATATAGAGCTCTTAAATTTACAAAGACCTTTTTAACTGTCTTCCCTGTGAATACTACAAGCAGTATTATTCCCATTTTACAAATGAGCAAATTGAAGCACAGAGAGATATCAGGTGATTTACCTCCTATTCACAGCTATATCTTATGTGGAAAACAATCCCAGGTTGTCCTGACTTTAGAGTCCAGTACTCTGTCCACTACTTAGACATATTAGAGATGGCAGCCAAATGTCTTCAGCAGCTACTTTTTCTGGTACAAGTATTTTTATTTTGTTTTTTTTGGCATTTTGGCATTTTAGCTCCATTTGGAAGTCTTTTGAAACCCATGACCCCTTTCTCAGAATAATATTTTTAAGTGCATAAAAGAAAATCCTTAGGATTACAAAGGAAACTGGATATATTTAAATACAATTATCACAATATTTTAAAAAACTCGTTAATGGATCACAGGTTAAGAACCCCTGCTCTAGTGTTGTGGCTTGTAATTATTGTTTTATTTGTAGAAAGGGTTCTTAACCTGAAGTCCACAGACACCCTTTTAAAGGATTCATGGATAGATTTCAGGGGACTCATGGACTTGAAATGGGAATAAAATTTCCCTCATCTCACTGCTAAATGAATTTAGCATTTCCTTTGATTATTTAAAAATATTTTTTTCTGAAAAGGAGGCCCATAGGTTTCACCAAACTGCCAAAGAGATCCATGACACAAATAAGATTAGGAACTTCTGATTTAGAGTAGCATTTGTCCTAACAAAATCACTTGCTGCTCACTTAGAGCTATGACTTTTCCTTCCCCTGTGTAGTATTCTGTTTGTTATTCATTTAATGGCTCCTTAATTACCCAGTGTCTCTAAGATAAGAGATCTTAATTAGCCACTGTCTCTCTTTAGGGCACATTTGTTTCTCTCTGCCCAAGTTAATGTACATAAGTTATGTCTTAGGGATTTTGCATATTTCTTATTAATATGAACCACCCAGTCTGTGTAATTGCCAATCTGACAAGGCCAATAGGACTTAGCATCTGCTCTGCTACCGTGATACACAAGGACACAATTAGGGAACATAATATATTGGTGAAAATATATTGTTTTTTCCTCAAGTTTCAATTTTAAGAACCTGTGAAATCATACCCTAACCCCTAATTTAGGCCCTAGTTGATTTTCCCTTTTACAAGCAGCATTTCAAGTGATTTGGAAACTAAAGAATAACATCCTTGAGGCTCTTAGATGTGCAAGCATCGTCCTTCCTTCACCTAGCCCATTGATACCTACCCTCCCATGTTCTTGATTTACAGTTGAATGCCATTGCCAACCGAGCAGCTGGCAAGGGTTATGAAAATGAGGATAATTATACCAATATTCGATTCAGGTTCATTGGTATTGAAAACATCCATGTGATGCGGGGCAGCCTGCAGAAACTCCTGGAAGGTATGAAGGCTTTGTCTTAATTGGGGGGAGGTGGGGAAGGAAAGACTGGGATCTGAAAGAATCTGCCATACTATTCCTCCTAGTATGTACACAAAAAGCATGTGCTTTGAAGGTGGAGCCAGAAATGTAACCAGAGAAAGAGAATCACTTGCCACGTGGCATTTGATGTAATGTGCTGTTTGTTAATGTGTTTGAGGTTCAACACACCAAATATTGAGATTGAGGAGACCACTTGACACCAAGTGTTGGGGTTTGGTCATGTGATGAATTCACAATGGCCACTCTCTTTGCCAAAGGGACATTTACTTAGGAGAAGAGGTTACAGACAAAATGAAGAGGTATAATAGACACCAGGAGTAGTAAATATGAAATATATTTGGGAGAGCCTAAGGTTAGACACTATGAAGAAGGAGGGAGAGAAAGGGAAGAAAGACACTACGAGGCAGAATGCTTTGGCAGGCTAACCCCAAAGGGATTCAGTGAAGATGGCATGGGCCATGGGCAGATTTAGAGAGGAAATTTAACCTTGGGGTTTGACATAACTTAGCTTTTTGATTGGATACAGTAAGGTGGGGGTTACCCAAGACCTCCACGGGGGCGGGGGGTGTGGACCTGTAAGGTTGAGCTGATCCTCATCATTGCCCTTTCCTGCTTGCCTCAGAAAGTAATCTTTATCAGTATTTCAGACTTTCTCTACCAACCCATCTAGTTAACTCAGGACCTCATCACTGTTTTTGGTCAATATGGTCCTGAAATATGGCTAGATTAGTTTAAGATGTAGGGGCCAGGTAGGAACAGATTTCAACTTAGTATAGTCAGTAGTAAAATCAATAATGAGAGAATCCTCTGGAAATGAGATGAGGTGCTTCAGTAGGTTTGTTCATCTTTGAACACATTTAAGGGGAATCAGAATGATAACGCACATAATTGAGTAGCCCACAATATTGACTTCTGATGCCCATCTGTGTGGCCTTGAGTTAGGTTCTTAAGCTCTCTGAAATAAAGTAGTTATCCCTTCCACATTGAGAGAGTTAGGGGCAGATGCCCCTGCAATGTGGAAAATCTATATAAAATTTTTGATTCTCCTTCGTACCAGAAATCTGAATTAAATAACATTAAAAGATGAAACATGTTAATATTATGCAATACAGCATATTCACGTATTTTATGCATTTCTGAGTCTCTACACATTTTTCTGTGTTGTTTTTTGGCATTCTCATGTCATCTGTGGCTTCTGCAAAACTCCCTCAAAATTCCCATTTAATTTCCTATGGGGACCTGCAATGTATTGAGACCATGTTGGGAAAAGTCAAGTGTAGAAGAGATAACTGTAGTTTGACTAGATGATTTGTAAAGGGTTCTTCTACAGTGAGAGAATGTCTTGCTTGATGATGTATAGTCATTTCAAGGATTTTCTTTTTCTTTCTTTTCCAATTGGGAAGGGGGGAAGTGGGAGGTAGAAAAAAATAAATGCTTATCGATTAAAAATGAAATTTTAAAAAATTAAAGGCTTGTTCCAGCTCTAAATTTTAAGATCTCAATTTGCTAACAGGATTCATGCTTCATGTGTCACATAATGGTTGGAATAGACTGCCTTACAAGGGTTCTTCCGATTCTGTTATTCAGATGTATTATTCAATGTTTCCATTGATTTCACACTATAGTTGAGAACAAGTGAGCATCTGTATTGTGGAAATCAGTAGAATACTTAACTACTGGAGTGGTAGCCTAGTCCTGTGACAAAGGAAATGTGAATTTTGTGGTTTAGCCTCCTTGTTACATCTGCATTTTTAAGAACAAAGCATAATCATGGTCCCGTGCCATCACCACAGAATCTTTCAGGGAAGATGGACAAATGGAATCCTTTAAAATTCTGGTCTTAGAAAATTTCTTCCAGACTGCACAGAAGGCAAGAATTCATGACTAAATAAGTGATAGAAAAGACTACAAGATAAAATGGAAATTGTGTTTATATGAAATTGTGCAAGATTTTGCACAAAGAAATCCAGTGTAATAAAAATTAAAGGAGACACACAACTGGGGAAAAATCTTTGTACCTAGTTTCTCTGATAAAGATCTCATCAAATGAAGTGATTCAAATGTAAAAGACTTAGCTATCTTTCAATATAGATATGAGCAGGTAATTTTCTTTTTTTATTCTTGAGTTCTTATTTTTTTGTTTATTAAAGTTTTTTAGTTACAGAAAATTTAGTTACAAAATTTTCCCCCTTCCCCCCACCCCCTCCCCTAGATGGCAAGTAGTCTAATACATGTTAAATATGTTAAAATATATGATAAATCCAATATATATGCATACATATCTATACAGTTATCTTGCTGCACAAGAAAAATCAGATCTAGAAAGAGAAAAAAAAACCTAAGAAGGAAAACAAAATGCAAGCAAACATTCACAGAAAGCATTAAAATGCTCTGCTGTAATCCACACTCAGTTCCCACAGGTCTCTCTCTGTGTGTAGATGGCTCTCTTCATCGCTGAACAATTGGAACTGGTTTGAATCACCTCATTGTTGAAGAGAACCATGTCCATCAGAATTGATCATCATGTGCTCTTGTTGCTGTATATAATGATCTCCTGGTTCTGTTCATTTCACTTAGCATCAGTTCATGCAAGTCTCTCCAGGTCTCTCTGAAATCATCTTGTTGGTTGTTTCTTACAGAACAATAATATTCCATAATTTATTCAGCCATTCTCCAATTGATGGGCATCTATTCAGTTTCCAGTTTTTTGCCACTACAAAAAGGGCTGCCACAAACATTCTTGCACATGTGGGTCCCTTTCTCTCCTTTATGATTTCTTTGGGATATAAGCCCAATAGAAATGCTGCTGGGTCAAAGGGTATGCACAGTTTGATAACTTTTGGGGCATAGTTCCAAATTGCTCTCCAGAATGGTTGGATCTGTTCACGGTTCCACCAACAATGTATCAGTGTCCCAGTTTTCCCACATCCCCTCCAACATTTGTCATTATCTTTTCCTGTCATCTTAGCCAATCTGACAGGTATGTAGTTGTATCTCAGAGGTGTCTTAATTTCCATTTCTCTGATCAATAGTGATTTGGAGCACCTTTCCATATGACTAGAAATAGTTTCAATTTCTTCATCTGAAAATTGTCTTGAGCAGGTAATTTTCAAAGGAAGAAATCCAAGCTATCAACAGGCATGAAAAATCACTAGCAGCTTAAAGATTCTGCCTCATACTTAGCAGGTGAGGGAAAATACCAAAAAAAAAAGAAAATTATAAATATAAGAGAGGCTGTGGGAAAACAGGTGCATTGTTGATGAAATTGTGAATTAGTCCAGTCATTCTGGAAAACAGTTTGGAACTATGCCCGGAAAATTGCCAAACTCTTCATGTTTTTTGACTCACCTGTACTGCTACTAGCCCTGTGGCTCAACACAAAGAAAGTAGAAAAGATATGTATGTATGAAAATATTTATAACAGCTCTTTTCATGGTAACCAAAATTGGAAACTAGGAGATATCCCATTGAGAAATGGCTAAACTGTGGCATATGAATATAATAGAACATTATTGAGTCCTAAGAAATTAAACAGTTTCAGGGAAAACTGGAAAGATATACATGAACTGATACAGATTGAAGTGAGCAGAGTTAGAATAGGCTATACATTGGCAATAACATTATAGAGAAAAACAACTTTGGAAGGCTTAAGAGCTTAGAAGGATATAGTGCCCTTTACCTCATTTCAGAGAGGTGATGAACTTAAAACACAGCAAGAGGCATTCATTTTGAGATTTGGCTAATGTGGGGATTGCTTTTGCTAGACAATATATATTAAAGGGCATTTTATTTTGCTTATTGCTGAGGAAATGGGTGTGGAAATGGAAAGTAACAGAAGCAGATTTGTGAAAACTATGAAAAAGGAACTTTGGATCCTATTGAACCACTATGGTCTTAGGGAATTTTCTTCATACTATCAAGAATTTTCACAAGATTTTGCTAAGGTGAATGTTGAAAACTATCTTTACATGTATTTGGAAAAATAAAATACTATAAAATATTTTTAAATAAAAATTAATGTTTTAAATAGCAAAAAAAAAAAAAGAAACCTCAGGTGGTATGCCACGTCTAGGACAAGATAATGAAAACTTGTCCTTCAAGTGTCATATCTTCACTATCTCTTAAATTTTTTGTCCTGTTATAGACTTTAGAGAGGCAAAATGGAAGAAAGAGTATCGTTTTTAGAAGATTATAAATTTGAATCCTGCCTTTGCTACTTACTACTACTGTGATCTTGGGAAGTCATTTCCCCTCTATAGGGCTCAGTTTACTTCTCTGTTAGATGAGAGGGTTAGATTAAGTGATCTCAAAGTCACCTTCTAAATCTTCTGATTCCTTGCAACAAGCAGAATTTAAGGCACTCTCGTGTTGCCTGCTAGACAGTAAAAAGTCATCAAAAGTAACTTATTTTCAGAGTTGTTGATACTCCCCCCTCAGGTCCCACAAAAGCAGAAGTGTGTGTGAGGGGAGAGGTGGGCTTTGTTTTAAATTTTTATTTTTGGTGGGGTAAGGGAGATATTTTTTTAAATAATATTTTTTTAAAGCTTTTTATTTGCATAACACATGTATGGATAGTTCTTCAACATTGATTCTTACAAAGCTTTCCATTACAAATTTTCTCCCTAGTCCCCTCCCCTCTCCTAGATGGCAGGAAGTCCACTACATATTAATTATATCAAAACACTTGACAAGTCGAAGATATGTATACGTATTTCCATACTTATCTTGCTGTGCAAGAAAAATTGTATCTACATGAACAAAAAAAAATCAGAAAAAGGAAACACAATTTAAGCAAACATCAATATAGAGCATGAAAATGTTATGCTGTAGTCCACATTTCACAACCCTCTCTCTGGGTGTATATGGCTTTCTTCACTGAACAATTGAAACTGGTTTGAAACATTTCATTGTTGAAGAGAGCCTTGTCCATCAGAATTGATCATCATATAGTATTGTTGTTGCCATGTATAATGATCTCCTGGTTCTGCTCCTTTCACTCAGCATCAGTTCATGCAAGTCCCTCCAGGCCTCTCTGAAATCGTCCTGCTGGTCATTTCTTACAGAACAATAATATTCCATAACATTCATATACCACAATTTATTCAGCTACTCTCCAATTGATGGGCATCCATTCAGTTTCCAGTGTCTAGCCACTACAAAAAGGGTTGCCACAAACATTCTTGAACATGTGGGTCCCTTTCCCTCCTCTAAGATCTCTTTGGGATATAGGCCCAATAGAAACACTGCTAGGTCAAAGGGTATGCAGAGTTTGATAACTTTTTGAGCATAGCTCCAAATTGCTCTCCAGAATGGCTGGATCCATCCACAGTTCCACCAACAATGTATCAGTGTCCCAGTTTTCCCACATCCCCTCCAGCATTCATCATTATCTTTTCCTGTCATTTTAGCCAATCTGACAGGTATGTAGTGGTACCTCAGAGTTGTCTTAATTTGCATTTCTCTGATCAATAGTGATTTGGAGCACCTTTTCATATGACTAGAAATGGTTTTAATTTCATCATCTGAAAATTGTCTGTTCATATCCCTTGACCATTTATCTATTGGAGAGTGGCTTGAATTCTTATAAATATGAGACAATTCTCTATATATTTTAGAAATGAGGCCTTTATCAGAACCATTAAATGTGAAGATGATTTCCCAATTTGATGCTTCCCTCCTAATCTTGTCTGCAAAAATAGTATTTTTTTAAATTTTTTTTTAAATTTTGTTTTATTTGCATAACATATGTGTGGGTAATTCTTCAACAATAACCCTTACATAGCTTTCCGTTACAAATTTTTAAGGGAGATATTTTTAAAGAACATCTTGGTTTATACCATGCCACACTTTGGTATCCCCAGTGCTTTATTTGGAGTCAGTATGTTTTTCTCTAACCAGGCATGATTGACTTGAATGTTTGTCTTTGTTTATCTCCTTTACCCAAAAAAACTGGAGATCTGGATTCTTGCTTAGCAAGCCCCTTTATGGATCTGCTTACCCAAGTGATTTCATTGTGCCTGTCATTTAAAGATATACTGTTATTCCTTAGCTGCTCCCCATAAATGGTTTATCTAGTATGTCAGAATTCCAAGGAAAGATTGAACTTCCTTATTTCCCAAAGAACTAAGACTCAGCGATAAGAAGTCACACAACTCTGAGAAAAAGGGACCTTGAACTTAGACCTTGTGACTCTGTATCCTGTGTTCTTTGTCTTCCTTTTGGGGGTGGGGTAGTGCTAGAAATACTTCATTTCAGTCTTTTTTTTTCCTTTCTTAAGTATGTGAAATGAAAGTTCCATCTATGAGTGACTTTCTTGCTGGCCTGGAGAATTCAGGGTGGTTGCGACACATTAAAACCATTATGGATGCTGGAATCTTCCTCGCAAAGGTAATTCTCAGTACATTTGCATACTCATTTCTTCTGCAACTGATTGATTAGGGAAACCTGGCTTTAGCAAGTCACTTCTGTACTGTTGGAATCATGCTAATATCACAGTCAATTGTAAAATATTATAGACGGACATGGTTTTAGTATTTCTCCCTATCTCCCTATTTTTCTTTAGGGGAAAGAAAGGAGATCTTGGGTTGGGGGCAAACATCTTCCATCCCTTATATGTAAAGCAGAAATTTTTTTTTATGCTGAGGAGAAGTAAGGTTTCAGATTCTTAGTCAAGAATAGAGATGCTTAAGTTTTTTAGCTGCTTTGAGTAGCCAGAAATAGTGATTGCACTCTCCTTATTCTCTTGTCTAAATTCATCTTTATAACATAGTACTAGCATTGCAAAACACAATACATCAGGGATACTTTGAAATATCCTTGAGGACCACTCATGATTCCAGAGGAATCATGATGAAACCTGCTGGTCACCTCCTGATTGAGAGGTGAGGGATTCTGGGTGCAGATCGGGGCACTTCTTTTTGGATATGACCATTGAAGGAATCTATGCATATTTATAACAGAGCTTTTGCTTTTCTTGCTTTCTCAAGGAGGGTGGGAAGAGATTGGCGGGAGAAAAAATGGATCTTCTTTGAGAAAAATTATAATTAAAGAATAGATAAATATCATGACTACATTGATATATATATATATGTATATGTGTATATATACATATATGTGTGTATATATACATATAGATAGATAGATAGCTTCAAAGGCCTTTTCCAGCTCTAGAACATGAACATTCTTTTAGTAATATATCCAGAGAATCCACTTCGACTGTCCAGCTTTTAAAGCAGATTTCTTTAACTAAAGTAAGACCGTATTTTTCCCCCCCTCCTCTAGCTCAGTGATGTTCAGGACAGAATTCTGTTCCTCCCCTTAACACAAAGTTTCCATCCTGGGCCATGACTCTTTTTTGACCATCATCACCCCATTAGAATATAGGCTCCTTGAGGTCAAGGACAGTATTTGCTTTTAGATTTGTATACTTAGTACTTAGCATTGTCCTTGCCACATGATATTTCATCCATTAAAAAAAAAAAAAAAACACACCACTTCCTGAGTTCTCTATTTCTGTTATTGGCACCCTCTAGATTCATAGCCTCGGCTGTCATCCTAGATTCCTTCAGCCCACTCAGTAGCTACATTTTTTTCCTCTCTCTGCAGCATCTCTTGTATACATCCTTTTTCCTGCACTCACACAGTCTAGATGTTTTCTTTTTCTTTTATGGGGTGTTTATAGTATAGTAGTAGTAGTAAAATCTTGGTTAAATATTTAGTCATTGATTCTGTGTCATCTGTGGCTTCCACAAAACTCCCAAAAGATTCCCATTTAATTTCTTATACTGACTTGCAATATATTGAAATCATTAAGAAATGATATGAAAGCACCCTAATTCAAGCCCTCATCTCTTTTCACGGAGGATGTTAGCAAAGCCCTCCTAACTGGTCTCTTCAAGTCTCTGCTCACAGTCCATTCTCCACACACCTTCCAAAGTGATATTCCTAGGGTTCAGGTTTATCCATCCCTTCCTTACTCCATTGGCTCCCTCTGGTTTGGCTTTTAAAGCTCTCTACAACCTCAACCTGTCTCACCCTTCTAGCTTAATTGCAAGTTATTATTCCATTCAATTATGGTCTGGTCAAATTTATTTCCTTGGTGTTCTTCACATATGATAGACATTCCATCTCTCATTTGCCTGTCTCCTTTTCCTAAAAGGTACTCCCTACTCCAGGGCAGTTAGCTAGTACAATAGATAGGGCACTGGGCCTGTGGTCAAGAAGTCCTGAGTTCAAATCCAGTCTAGGACACTTACTAGCTGTGTGACCCTGGGAAAGTCACTACTTCAGCCTGTCTGCCTCAGTTTCCTCATCTGTAAAATGAGCTCAAGAAGAAAATGGTAAATCACTCCAATATCTCTGCCAACAAAACCCCAAATGGGGTCACAAAGAGTCAGACGTGACTGAACAACAACAGCAACAAACTCCTTCCTTACCTTGACTTTGAGGAATCAATCCCTCAATTCTCTTTAAGAATTATCTCAATTACCACCTTACCTATGAGTCTTTTCTTGGTCTCCTCTGTTACCAGTAAGTTCCTCTAGGGCTACCTTCTGTTAGCTCTTATATGTGTTTGGTTATATCTGGTACCATCTCTCCTATTAGTATGTAAACTACTTTTACGGCAAGGACTGTTTCACTTTTTCCTCTCCCACATCTTGCTAAGGCCATAGTAGCTTCTTACTGGTTGATTTGCACAGGTCATCTCACCATTCATTTTTCTATTGCTGAAGTCAATACGCCATGCAGAAGTTATTGATGCTTCCTTTCCCCACCCTCTTTGTTCCTCTCAGGCAGTGAAAGTGGAAAAATCCAGTGTCTTGGTCCATTGCTCTGATGGCTGGGACCGCACAGCCCAAGTATGCTCTCTGGCTGGCATCCTTCTTGATCCATTTTATCGGACATTTGAAGGTCTAATGGTAAGAAATCCTTTTTCTGTTTGTGACGAACTCTAAGTTGACTCTTAACAAAATAGTCTACCTCTGGGGAGATACTTTGGCCTTTGAAAGTTTTTGTTTTGATCCAGATCTCTAATTTTATCTGTTAGAAGGATACAAATTGCCTGTAACATAAAGGTTTTGGTTGTTGCCTGTGTCACTGAGAGGTCGTGATTTGTGTCTGGCCACACAGGTAGTATATGTCAGAAGCAAACTTGAAGCTGAATCCTCCTGCCTCCAAAGGTGTTTGGTATAAAACCGTCCCTTTCACATTACCGGGACATAGTGTCTCCATAACTTAGAAAATCCACATAAAAGTTTTTGGTCCTCCCTTCATACCAGAGAAGTCTGATTTTTTTCTTTTTCTTTTTCTTTCCTGGAATGTTTTATAGTGCCTTACAATATAATTTGGATTAACGATTTAGTCATAGGCTCTATGTCACCTGTGGCTTCCGTGAAACTCAAAAATTCCCATTAATTTCTTATGCTGACCCACGATAATTGGAACTGTGATGGGGAGAAAGTCCCAAATTTGGAAGGGATGATTGTATTACTTGACCTCCCTTCAAAATACCTGCTTCACCTTGACAAGGCCTGTTTCCTTCTTTGTAAAATGAGG
Organism: Myrmecobius fasciatus; assembly: GCA_023553655.1. Taxonomy (NCBI): domain Eukaryota; kingdom Metazoa; phylum Chordata; class Mammalia; order Dasyuromorphia; family Myrmecobiidae; genus Myrmecobius; species Myrmecobius fasciatus. The sequence continues at coordinate 43,025 of JAJPUD010006840.1, read as the reverse complement.
GAGTTGGACTAAATCATGTCTATGATGCCTTCAGACTCCTCAGCTTGCTTTAGATTTTTAGTTATCGTTGCCTTTCCTACATCAGGCACTCACAGTTAATATGATCTCTGTTTTACATCCTGAACCCCTCACCCATTACACAGCAGTTTTGTGCACTCGCCTTCCTGTAAAAAGATATTTCCAGGGCTGTGGGAACAATTGAAAATTTAGGGAAAGAGTGAGGGGCAGGGAATATGGCTCCCTCAAATGGATGCATGGGCATCATGCTTCAGATGTTAGCTCTTTTAATTCTAGGCAGATACAACTAGGGAACTTACATTTACTGTGAAAATCACAAACATTTCATTGATTTCCAAAAACCTGAAATCAAAACAGAAAAGCTTTGCTTTCTTCATAGGCAGCTGGGGCTACAGTGGCTAGAGTACTGAGCCTAGAATCAGGGAAACCCGATTTGGTTTCAGACATTTATTAGCTGTGTGACCACAGGCAAGTGACTCGATTTCTGTTTCAGTTTCTTCATCTGGAAAAAGGAGATAATCTTTCAGGATTGCTATAAAGATTAAATGAGTTATTTAAAAAGTGCTTAGTACAATGCTCAGAACACAGTAGGTACATAATAGAGGCTTATTCTCATTGTCTTTATAGTAAAATCGATTTAATCTAATCTTTTATAAAAATTATTTCATTCTTGATATAAGTTCTCAACAGAGATATTGCTTTGGAATTTTTTTATTTTGTTTTTTAAAGGTTCACTTTAATGTGCTCATTGGAATTACATTTAATAATGACTTAAATGGCCTGGCCTATGTACTACAGTAGTACAAGAGCTAAAAGAAACCATACTATATTTGATGCAGAGTATTTATCTTGGGGGAATCTTAAATTTATGGGGAGTCTATTGAGCCCTTTAAATGAATTCTAAGTAACTTAGTTGTTGTTTGGGAAATTCACTATATTCCATCAGTAATGCAGCTTCAACTTGTGAGAACTTCATTGTAGGAAAATCACATGAATATTTAAGTCACTGTCAGAGCATCTTTTTAATCTCCCTGATGTTAACTCTTTTCTCTTTTGGCATGAAACGTCAGGTCCTCATAGAAAGGGAATGGATCTCTATGGGCCACAAGTTTTCACAAAGGTAAAAACATATGCATATTGTTGGAGGTGGGAGTTAAGTAGTATCGGTAGTAAAATAAGAACAAACATTTTCCATAAAGTTGACCCAACCTAGTTTCTCAGGAGCATTACATCATAACCAATTCTAGCAATCATCCATTTAAAACATCATTCCTTTGGAACTATTAGTCCCTTGTTATCTTATTTCTCTTAATGTCAGGTTTTCTTGCAACCAGATAAGGATATTAGGCAAAGTAATGCTTGAATTACCAAAAGCCTTTTAAATTCTAGGAAAGCCTTAAATTTGAATGCAGCATATTTCCTCTTTAAGGATAAATTCCTTTTGGAGAAAAAAAAACTGAGTGCAAATTTCTGTTATCACGGTTCATTTCTTAAAGAAATTAATCAATGAATATTTATTTGATTCCTACTGTGTACCTCATGGCACCTACAATTATCCCTTCCACATGAAGGGGATTAGGGGATCTGCACCACCACAATCTGAGAAATCTTGAGTAAAAATGTTGGCTCTCCTTTCGAACCAGAGAAAAAGTCTAGATGTTTTCTTTTTTCTTTTATGGGGTGTTTATAGTAGTACCTTGTTGTAAAATTTTGGTTAAATATTTAGTCATTGGTTCTGTGTCTTCTGTGGCTTCCACAAAACTCCCAAAAGATTCCCATTTAATTTCTTATACTGACCTGCAATATATTGAAATCATTAAGAAATGATATGAAAGGGCTAAAATACTATGTACCATGTATGCTGTATTTTAGACAATTCAAAGGAAATAGGAGATATGACCCCGGCCTAGAAGAAACTCTTTGGCTGGTTCTAGTTTCCCCTTGATGTTGTTCTTTATTTCAGCTGGATTCCTAATCTGTCATCATCTAGGTGGATTAGTAACCCGAGGTAGTAAAGTCCAGAATTCTGTCCTGTGCCAAGATATGATGTTGAAGCTTATGACTTTTTCACTTATGTTTAAATTGCTAGATGTGGTCACTTGGATGGGGACCCCAAAGAAGTCTCCCCTGTCTTCACCCAATTTTTGGAGTGTATCTGGCAATTGATGGAGCAATTTCCCTGTGCTTTTGAGTTTAATGAACTTTTCTTACTGGAGATCCACGATCACATTTTCTCCTGCCAATTTGGAAACTTCATAGGAACCTGCCACAAGGAGCGAGAGGAGCTGAGGTGAGTTGAGGAAGAGGCTTTCTGGGGTATAGTCATCTGAGACCTTTGTGGCTGATTTTAGAGAAGAAGAGCCTGAGAGGGAGGTGCCAAGGAGAAGGAGGTTTAGTAGCTGATGACTGGTCTGTAGCTTATTTACAAATCGGGCAACAACATGTCCACACTGCACATGGAAATATTGAGTAATTACCCTGAAGTCGAAGGATGATCAGTTAGGAAACTCAGGGTCTAGATTTTGGGCCAGAATCTCTTCATTATTGACCTTGGTGGTGATAAACTAGTAGCAGCGTACTTGCCACAAACCTGGGAGATAGGTCAGAGGAGTAGTACTATCTTCATTTTACAGATGGAGAATCAGAGGTTCACCAGCAAACTCACAAACAACCTGCCTGCTGCTTGTAAGGGTGTGTGTGTGTGTGTGTGTGTGTGTGTGTGTGTGTGTGTGTGTACAACCAAATGGCAGGCAGATTGATATTGTCTTTCTCCCTCCCCCAGAAAGACAGGCGTACCATAGTGAATTTGGTAGGATGCCACAAAGGCCTGCTTTTATGGCACATTGTGGTATGACAGTCTAAGTGAACTCTGAAGTGGCAGGAGGGAGCAAGCTCCCTCTCAGAAACAGTTTTGCATCTGCCTTCTAAGAACCAGCTTAGGCTTGTTGTCATCCAACCAGTTACTTGGTGATGGATTCTTTTATTATGGCAATCCGTAAAACAAAGACAATTTTAAGATTGTCCTCAGTGCCATGCAACCCGCTTTTGAGAGTGAAAGGGTGGTGGTAAAGAAAGCAGAGGATGATAAAACTCACACCATCTCTTCACTTCAGCTTAGCTGTTGCTACTCTAAATGTGAAATCATTGTCTAATGACCACTGGTGATGATGTAGCTGCAAAAACCGATTTCTGTTGATTTTGGCACTGTCCCTGTCTGCATTTATAGTCTCCAGACCTCATAAATACCCCACAAAGTTGACTGAGGGAATGTCAACAACAGTTGGCTTAGATCCTTCTTTCATATCCACATAAAATTGCTTATGAGAATCAACTGTATGTGTACTGAGAATATTTTTAATGAACCAGCAAATAGGCAGACTGTCACAGTAGACACATCTTTACCATCATATAACTGGTAGACTTGGAGGATATAAAACCTTATTATCTTTATTGTTTATTAGCTCTTAAAAATGGAAAGTTGATTCTGTAAAGCAAAATATAGCTTTATAGCATTGCAGAAATACAGAGCAACAAGCTGAATTGGCTTTGGAAACTTGAAGACTTCATTTAATGACCTCATGTATTTTCTCAAATGGCATTCTGCCTTTCTTCTACTGGTGGCAGTGTTTGGCCACAAGTCACTCTGAGTGCCTGCAAATTGTTACACTTCTCTTGGGCATTTAAAACCTTTCACAATGTATATATAATCTTTATTTCCAGGCATATATACTCTCTTTCTGGCCAAATTGAACCTAATGCTGTCCACTTATATTAGAAGTATAGAATGTGTAGGCCTCCTGTCTGACTCAGATTAACGTGTAATTGAAAAATAAATACAAATACAATAAGACAAATTGTGGTTTTCTCAGTCAATATGTAGTTCACAGGGATTAGTTCCTATTGGTTTTTGGCACCATTATTATAGGTGATATCCCATCATCCAGCTCTGTGAGTAGATAGGTAGGATATATACTGTCCCCCGTGCCTGAAATACTCTTGGAGCCCTTAGCTTTTCTCAAGGTTCAGATCAAGTACCACCTCCCTTGGACAAAAGGCCTTAACAATCACCCCTGTTGTTAGTGCCTCCATCAAAGAAATTACTTTGTATGCATCTTATATTTACTTATCTTTGTACATGTTGTATCTCCCAAGTTAAAGATAAGCTCCTTGAAGGCAAAGAAGGCCTTATTTTTGTCTTTGAATTCCAGCACTTAACACAATACCTGGTATAGAATAGGTACTTGTTGAATTAAATTGACATTAAAATTAGCATCAGCCACAGTGTATAAGGTGGAGGTACAGAGGAACCAGGAGAAATGGAGCAGTAGATACCATTAAAAAATGTAAGGCCAAAAAAGATAGGCTTGGCGTGTGGCAAGAGCAAGAGTGCTGATATCTCTTTGATATCAAGCGAGATCGAGGAATGGGACCACAGAACATTGTGTGAAGTCCCAGAGTGTTCACTCCTATGGGAGGACTCAGAAACATTGACAAGCATGGATGTGTTGGAGGCCATATCCACATCAATTATAAAACCTATCTTTGAATATTTGAAGAGTGCATTTTTTGGACAGATAATCTTAAACTTAGAATGTTTTCAAGACTTTGCCAAAATTACATGGCCAGATAAGTACCAGAGCTGGTCACTTTTGACAAATTTCATGTCATTAATAAGTGTTCCAACTGATATCTCTCACCTTATTTCCGTCTGCCCTCACTCTCCCCTCCACTTGAGTTATATCATTTCTTACAAAAACGTGGTTGATTTGCAAGTTCAACTGGACTTTATTGCTTCTTTTTTAAACAGAATCTTTGAGAAAACCCATTCTTTATGGCCTTTCCTGTTACAGAAGAAAACTGAATTCAGGAATCCACTATATAAGGGCATTGCTGCATATGGGGTACTTCATCCCAACACCTTACCATTCAGCTTCCAGTAAGTTCCTAATTTGTTTTTCTCCTGTCCTTTTCAGAGTAAAATGAATAAAGATGATGACTTTTTTTGTTTTTGGCATTCAACAACTTTTTGTTAGTTGCCAATTTCCCCCCGATACCACTTTGCCAGAGTTGGGAAAAGATAAACCCTGAACTAAAATACGTGAATTGGTCACTATATATGGTGCTGAATGCCTGTAACCCTTGCTTGGGAAGAAGCTGAAACTGGTGGAGTTCTAAGTTATTGAATTCTTGAGCTAAGCTGGCCCAAGGTAGAAACAAGGCAGGTCAAAGCTTCTGTGCCATGCAACAGTGAGATCGAAGTGGGTGAGATAGGGAGGCCAATCTCTAAAAAAATTTAAAAGAAAAAGGAAAATAAATGTAAATTGACTTTTTTGGTCAGCAAGTCAGCCATATCAAGAAGCAGAACTCAGGGGCCACATTTACTGCTTCACTTACATTGGAACTTCTTAAACTTTTACCACGTGTGATCCCATTTCACTGAGAAATTTTATGTGACCCTGAGTGTGGGTGTGGGTGTAACATAGGTATACAAATTAAATATTTACTGGTAATAAATCATAATGTATTTTAAAATAATTCTTTGGTATCATAATTTTGCTATTTATTAAAGATAAAAGCAAATTTGCTTACTATTGAGGTGGATACACATTTATTTTTACAAAAAGAATTAAATCTTGGCAGCATATTTGATACTTTTTACTTTTGCTAAATTTTTTGTGACCCCCCCACATTCAGCAATGTGACTCTATATGGGATTGTAAAGCTTTGGTTTAGATGGTCATACCTTCCATGAAAAAAACATTAGGTTCTGCAGATAGTTCTAACTTCATCTCTGTGCCAAGTGAGCCACAGCGAATAGAAATCCATTAAGGGAAGCTAGATACTACAGTGGATAGAGCACTGGGCTTGCAGCCAGAAAGACCTGAATTCAAATGCAGACTCAGACTAGCTGTGTGACCCTAGGCAAGTTATTTAATCCCTATTTGCTTCAGTTCATCTTCTGTAAAATGGAGATTCTGGAAAAGGAAATGGCAAACCTGTCCAGTATCTTTGCCAAGAAAACCCCATGAATTTTTGTCCATGAGATCAGGTAGAGTCAGACATAACTGAACAACTCAGCAGCAACAAATGGAAATCTACATATCTTCTTTTAACCTGGAAAGTAATTTTGATTCAACAAACATTTATTAAGTATATCATAATGTTTGCAAAGTGCTATGAATGGACATGATTAAGGATAGTAAGCTTCAAAGAGTTTATTATGCAATGGAGTAATGGCCAGATACACAAATAATGATTAGATACAGACAGAAACACATTGTGTGAAAGAGATATCCAGGCAGAATACTCTGAAACATTTGGGGAAAAAAGGGAGAGAGGAAAGTATCAGAAAAAAAAAAAAAACCTCTGAGAGTTGGATCTTAAAGAGGGAGGGAAGGATGCTAGCAAATAGATAAAGGAGAAAGAGGAGCCCACTATGGACAGGGAACCAATGTGAACAAAAAATATGAATGTGGGAGGGAGTTGGATAAGAAATAGGAATGAAGAGTAGTTCATTTGACCAGAGCATAGAGTACACGTAGGATGAACTATGTGGTTGGAGAAATAGGATGGGGCCAGAATGTAGAATGCTATAGCAGTAAAATGCTACTTTGTTCAGTAGGCTATGGACAATCACTGATGAGATTTTGTTTTGTTTTGTTTTGGTTTGGTTTTTTGAGTAGAAAATTTAAGTCATTCTTGCTCATTAGGAAAATTGCTCAAATATTGATATAGAGCAAAGCTTCTGAAACTTTTTCCATTCATGACCCCTTTAAGACCAAGAAATTTTACATGATCCCAGGTATATAAAATATAAATATAGGTATACAAAATATTTATACAAATTAAACATTTATTGATAATGAGCCATAATTTTACAACCCCCACTTTTAGTTACAAGACTCCATATGGGGTCAAGAACCACATTTTAAAAAACTATGAGTATGGGTAGACCAAAGGTGGGAAGCCTGATCTTTCTGTAATTTCAATAATTTCAGCCTCTCTGCTTACCTAGCCTCTTAGCAAAGTAGAAGAATGTCCTGATCTGGGGCCTTCTCCCTGGATCTGTTCACCCAAGGATATAGCTAGTTGCTTACTGAACTACACGGAAATGTTCAGACTATGGAACAGCCTAGAAAGCAAATAAAAGAAGAATCACAAAGGACCTTTTTACCTACCACCAACTTCTGAACTTTGATTCAGAATTAGTTGTGTTTAAAAATAATATGTACTTTGTTGTATAGCAGTATTGATTCATCAGCCAATTTTATCCAAAACTTCTTAATTACATGGCACACACTTTTTGAACTTCTTGAACATAATTATCATGTAATATTGGGTATTCAAATTGTGTAAATCCTATCCTTCTACTAAACTATAAGTGCTATGAAGTTTAGGACTGTCCTATCTGAATTTTGTATTTCCCCCAGCATCTAGGTTGGGGTTTCTGCAAATGGTTAGTGATTAATCAATATTTGTTGAGGCACAATCATTCTGGAAAACAATTTGGAATTATGCTTTTTTTTAAAAAAAAAAAGTCACCAAAATGTGCATAGCCTTAGACCCAGAGATTCTGTTGCTGGGCATATACTCCAAGAAGGTAAAATACTGAGTCTCCCCAAAGCCCAAGTGCAATTTGCAACTTTTAAAGCTTTAATAGCTTAAATGTTTGGGTACATATAACAACACTTTGCAGAAGCAAAGAATTGAAAGCAAAATTAAGCCCTCTTGTTCAGGGAAATGGATGAATTATGAGGAGGGAGAGATAAAATAAATAAACATTTATGAAGTACCTGCTATGTGTCAGGTACTATGCTAAACACTTTACAAATATTATCTCATTTGATCCTTATAACCACTGTTGTCAGGTAGTGCTATTATAATCTCCATTTTCCAGTTGAGGAAACTGAGGCAGAGAGGTTAAGTGACTTGGTCAGGGGCTCACACAATTTATAAGTAGTTGAGGCCATGTTTGAATTTGGGGCTTTTCTGACTCCAGGCCCCAAAATGATATCACTATGTTGGAGTCAAAGTGCAATGCAATTGTACAAACTGTAGAAAGGGAAAGCAAAGCCCTGGAGAAGAGGTAAGAAAATACACCTCCTTCCATTACAGAGGTGAAGGACCATGGGTGTGAAGCACTACATTTACTGTCATCAACAATTCATGCATTCATTTTGCTTTTTTTCCCCTTTTCTAAGGAATGACTTGCTGGGTAAGAGAAAAGGAAGGAAGAATCTATTCAGAGAGAATGGGATATAAAAACAAAGGGCATCAATAAAAATATTTTACAGCAGAAATGTTCATTGAATCAGTTTTTCCCCTGGAAATATCTTGTGGTGAAGGCTTTGTTGAAAAGCTTTCCTTTTAACTTCTGTTTGGGACCTTCCTCAGTGACTCTTTTGGGTGGATGGAAGTTGGTCTTTAAGAAATGTCCCTGACCTTCTGCCCCATTATGACTGGCTACCCTCATGACTTTTCTTGTGTTTTTCAAGGTTCTGGTGTGGAATGTACCATCGTTTTGACAAAGGGATGCATCCCAAACAGAGCATGCTGGACCATCTCCTTCATCTTCTCAATCGGCAAGTGAAGATAAAGGAGGACATGACACACTTAGAGACTGTGAGTGTTTGGGGGCCCTTCAAAGATAAGGGCTTTTTTCTTTCTTCAGTTAGCATGGCCAGTCCAGCTACAGGGTTGCTCCCTCAATTGCTCCCTTTTTATGCAGAATTTTGTTTGGCTTTAGGCATTGCATTCAAATTCACATCAGTTAAGTTCCCTTAGAATGATATAGACTAGAAGAAAATGGAAAGTCCTGCACTTGGGTTCCGAAAATTCACAGGCCAACTGGAGATTGAGGGAGCTATTGCTCAATGCCAGTCCATGTGATAAAAGCTAGAGGGATTTCAGTATAAGTTACATAGGTGACTTGGCAGCCAAAAAAAGCTAATTGTGTCCTAGTCTATTCTAATAATAGCAGTATGCTGTCTAAAATAAAGAAGCTAATGGAGAATAGGCCCAAATGGAGAAGGGTGTGGAAGGGAGAAGAAGAGGGAAAGACCCTCTTCATCAGGGTGTGCTCCTTGTACTGTAGGAGTGAATTAATTTTGTTCAAGTAAGGCACTGCTTTTCTGTTCATTGTTCTGTTCATGAACAAAAAGGGTTATTTGCTCTAAAAAAATTAAATCTATCCTGAGCATATCAGATGCCATGTCTTCTCAGCTTTTGGATATATTGCTGGGAGTGGAAAAAACTCAATAATTTGTTCTTCAGAAGTTAGGGAAAGATAACTGAAAGATTGACAGTCCACCTATTATGAGATGAATCTTCATTAGAACTAGTTTTAGGCAGAATTTGGAAGGAAGGAGCTTTTTACCTCCTTTCCCCTCCCCATTTTGCTTCACTATGGCCCCACACACAGACCAACATCCTTTGTGCCATTTCAATGGCTCCCTGCAAACTCTTATTAAAGCTTCTTTGTTCTGTCTTGTTCCCATGGAGCCTTGAGATGTGACTGGCTTCCTAATGCTATTTTACTGATTCACTCAAGTTGTATCAGTGCATTAATGTATTTCCTCACCTTGGAGACAAACTGTTTTATGTATTTACCTATTTTTCATTTTGCTTATTTTAATGAGTTTTTTGATTTTTAACATTCATTTTTTTACATGTTGAGTTCTGAATTCTCTCCCTCCCCAGGCTGTGTTTAAAAAAAAATATTCTTGGGTAAAGTGTCTTATCCCAAAGGAATGAATCTATATAGATGGGAATTTCAAGACCTTTGGCAACTGGTAGAAATGTTTTGGGGGGTGGGGCAGGGGTTCAAAGCGAGTGCCAGCGGGAAAGATTGTTCCAGCACCTGCCTGGGCTGTTTGGTTTCTTCTCATGTTTCATAGTTCCTTCCCTCTGTGTCTCTCTCTTCCTCTCTCTCCTCCCCTCCCCCACCATTCCTTTTTACTAAGATAGAAGCTGCCAGACCTCAGTGTTCTGTCCCTGGAAGATACTTGTATTCAGCCTACAACTGAAAGTGCCTTGAGTAAGCCTCTGAAAAATCCACTGCCTAACACCCCACAGAGCTGTGACCAGCTGCCACCTGCCCAGCTCCCCAATGGGAGTCTAACAGGAGAAGGAGATGCATGTCTTGATCTGGCCCCAAAGCAAAAACAGTCTGTGTTCACCTCAAGTCAGCCAACCGGCTCTGGAACTAAAGGCCAGCGTCAAGAAGAAATGTATGCCTTTGGGGTACAGTGAAATAGAACAATATAGTCAAACCTCCCTGACTAATCTTTGTCCCTCTCTCTAAGGTCATTGACTTACCTGATGATGGACAGAATAGTCTTCTTAAGGGCCTGTATGGAATCCAGAGAAGGAAGCTGCTCCCATTACTCCCTGCAGATGAAGCAATCAATGCACACATGTCAAGCTGTGGGAGATAGAAGTGAGGAAGAAAATGTGCCATTGTATTAGAATAGGATTTTCAGTCAGAAGTTCCATGTTTGCCCCCAAGCCAGACAGAAAAAAACCCAGCTACTTCTACCACTCTCTTTTGATCGCCTTTTTTCTCTATCCTCACTGACTCAACATAGAATAGATGGAGTCATTAAATATTAATACAACAGAATACAGTAAAAATTGTGCTGACTTTTTTAAATGGAGAAGTCTGAATTTAGAATATTTTATTAAAAAATATCACTTTGAAAGACACATAGTAATTCACAGCAAGAATTCATACTTCTTCCAGAACTTAATGAATAGAGGGGGCTCATAGGTAATAATAATTCTTAACCACCATTTTAGCATGAATGGGAACAGATGGGTTTTAGATCTAGATGGATTTACAAGTGAATTCTACTAAACATTTAAAGAACAATTCCAATACCATTTTAACACTTTGGAAAAATAGGGGAAGAAGGAGTCCTACCAAATCCATTTTATGACACAGATATAGTGCTGATACCTAAACCAGGAAGGACCAAAGCAGAGAAAGAAAATTATACACCAATTTCCCTAAGGAATACTGATACAAAAATCTTAAAAATATTAGCAAAGAAATTACAGCAACTTATCACCAGAATAATACCTATGACCAAGTGGGATTTATACCAGGAATTCAGGACTGGTTCAATATCAGGTTTTAAAGGCATCAGAAAACACATAGAGAAAGATCTTATAGTCCCCCAAATCCCATAGAATATTCATTTGCTTAACAACTTCTTTTCTCCAGAATAGTACAAAGAAGTTTCACTTCAGTGACAAAAATCTCAAAATGCAAAGAGATGTCAGAGGTCATTTCAGTCGTCCTTGCCAAGAACGCCCCTTTCCCCTTCCCCTTCCCCATCACTAGTAAGGAGTCAATCTAGCCTCCACTTGAGGATTCCCAATCTTAATGGGCTCCTGCTCATGCTCCTACCGAGCATGAATATTCATCTTATCTCTGTACAATCCCCTTATTGCTAGGAAGGTCTTTATATCAAGTCCAGATCTGCTTCCTCATTACTAAGCTCAGGTACTTATTCAGTCCTCTGAGACTAAGAGGAGCAATCCCAATCTCTCCTGCCATGGTGACTCTACCAGAACACAAAGACTATCATCATAACTTCTCATTTTCCAGCTCCCTAATCTTCTCCATGATGAAAATCCCATATTCCTTCTTTAAACAGTATCTATCCAAGTCACCCTGGTCTGAAGACATTCCAGGAATTTGTCAATGTACAAGCCAAACTAAGTTATACTCAGTTCCAAAATTAGTAAATTTATTGAATTATTGAAGTTTTCCTTCAATCTCCAATGGTTGGAGGAATGGGGATTGAAAATGTCATTGCTTTGGCCAATGACTTGCCCACCTATCTGGGTTCCTCAATATATGATCCTATAAGGAAAAAAAGTCACATCCTATGCCCCTTTTTCCTTTTGGATCCAATCCCTTATCTTCCACATCTTAAAATTGTCCAGAAAGTCTTATTGTAACAAAAGTACCTGGTTGTTCTTAGCCTATCCTTGTTTTCTCACAAATGCAATTGAAGAATCAAAATTGGCACATGTACATGTGGAGAAGTAACTGCTTCTTTTGGGAAGTTTGCAAACTTTAAAAATATTCCCAGTCCTAGAGCATGCCTTGATATTCCTGGAAAGGGAACTCTGCCAGGACTCCTTTTGAGGAACTGTGGGGGAGGTGGGAAAGAAATAGGGAAACCCTAGAAAATACTCTTATTGGATTCTCACTGAAGACTGAAAAGGATGTGTGTTAAAGAAAAGAGTTGTCTCTGAAAACTAAGCCAGACAGATTACAAATAAAATTGTCTCCCATAATAGAACCTCTGATTTTTCCTATCTCCCTGCCCCCTTCATTCTTTCCAGTGCTCATTTAGCTGAAAGATGCTATTCACTTCTAGGTCTTAATAGAAGAGGATGATTTCTTGAATTTTATTTTTGAATTCAACATTTATAAAGCATTTACTGTGTGCCAGGCATGGAACAAAAACAGTCATAATCCTAAAGGGACTTAAATTCCATATGTGCCCTTAACAACCTGCGGCTTGCTTCCCAAGCTGGCTTCATTCAGAAGCTGCAATTTTCTTCTTATTCCCTATTGGGGTCCCTCCTCCTGGAAAGAGTCCTCCATCTGAGAGTCCAAAGTCATGTGGCCCATCAGCTCAAAGCCCTATCAGCAAAGAAATGAATTCATCTTTCCCAAGAAATGAAACAAGTTCCATGAGGCTGAAGGGTGGGAAAGGGACAAATGTGACCCTGTGACTCTCTTTTACAGGTGCCATGACTGTGAATCCAGACCCAGCTCCACCAAGCCTCAGTCTGTGACAAGGAAAGATACATGACTTGAGGGTGTGCTCAACTGGAATTACCCATGATCACTCTCTGGAAAAATTATTTTATTTATTTTTTAAAGGTTATCTTGTTTATATTGTTACTTTTTGCTTTTCTACCATGTTTATTTCTGAATATGTTCCTCCCACTTCCCCTACCCAAGAAGTCATCCCTTGTAACAAGAGAATGGGAAAGCAATTCAGTAAATTGAGTGCCTCAAATGTATTTGACAATACTTGTGATATTCTTCATCCATAGTCCTCCACTTTTTCAATTGAGAGAGGCATATGCCACCAGGACAAAGTTTGGTTACTTTAATTATACAGGATCAATTTTCATGTTTTGCTCTTTCCATATATATTATTTACTTACAATGAATTCAGAGACTTAGAAATCTATTCATTCATCTCTTCCTTCCTTTCTCCTGATTCCTTTAATTCCCCTTAAATCTTTCCCTTTAAATCTTTGGGGGTCTTTTTTCTCTTGATAAGCCCTCTTTAACCCCCCCAATTCAATCTTTTTTAATAGTAGGCTATAAACACCAGCAAATTATTTGTTACGGTTTTTTTTAATAATTGTACCATTTTCTTTATGTGCCTATCATTTGAAGTATTTCCAAGTCAAATAGCTCTCCTTTATGTTTTTTGTTTATTTAATTTTATCAAGAATGCCCCAAATGTCTTTTTTGGTTGTTGTTGGGTCCATCTTTTTCATTGATTAAACTTAGATTTTCAGGTTATGTAATTTTTGGATTGTAGCTTATGCTCCCTTAGCTTTTTGCAATAAGTTGTTCCGTTCTGCTGTGATTTCTCATACATGTCGAGTAATCCTATGTTATTTGAAGTGTCATTCCTTCCTATTTGCAGCTTTTTCCTTCTCCCTGTCTTTCTCTCCTATCTCATCTCTCATCTTTCTCCTCTTTCTCTTTCCCCTGCCTCTTTCATTAAGCAAATCAAATTCCAGTATTGGCTTTGTCCAATTCTGTACCCCCACTTTATCTATCACCTCTCTGTCAGGAGGTAGGGTAGCATGCCTCATCATAAATGGATCCTCTGGAATCCTGGTTAGTTATTATATTGATTCTTATTTCCTGACTGCTTACAAAATGTCTTTGTTATTGAAATGGTCAAATTTAGCCACTGTATATGAATTCTAAAGCATGTCCTCCCCAAACCTCCCTCCAAAAATTGTGGGTTTCCTTTGTTGTCTCTTTCAAAAGTTATAGCTAGCTTTCTCTGATCATTTCCTGCAATATTGTAGTCAATTTTTTTTGTTGTTTATCTCAGCAAATCCTGTCCTCAGGGTCAGTTGCTTTGACTTGCATAGAATTCGTATGTTCTCATAATGTTGTTGACTTTGGCTTATCTTTGATAATTTCTTCTGTTTCTTTATTTTTGTATTATAAACACTGTTTCACTCACAACTTTTGCCTTTGTAGAGAATTTCTCAGTCTCATATTCCTTTTTGCTACTCGATTGTTTGTGTTTTGATTCTGCTTACTATTTCTACTTTCTGACCTAATTTCATTCCTAATTTTTTGTAAACATTTTGTTTCTCTTTTAAACTATTCTGCATTTTCTTGTGCAGTGATTTCTATAGGATTATCTTTTTCTATTGTGTAATTTTGTCCTTTTTATTTCATAGCATATTAATAATAGTTCATAATGTTCTGGACTCTCTTTAAGGTTTTACTCATTTGTCCTGTCATTGGTTTATCTGCTTATGGGTTGGTTTTATTCAGGCTTTCTCCTTGAATATTTTTTTTGCCTTTCAAACCTACTTTTGTATTTCTGTTACTTCTCTGTGATTTATCTCACTCTTTGGCACGTCCTACCCCTTTCTTTTGTAGCACAGACTCCCAGAATTGAATATGCTGGGCATCTTTGTCTTGGAATGGGCAAGGTTGATTGGTCTAGCTCCAATTGAGAGAGAGAGAGAAAGAGAGAGAGAGAGAGAGAGAGAGAGAGAGAGAGAGAGAGAGAGAGAACCCTCAGTGGACTTCTAATCCTCTTTGTCTTATATGGAAATTTTGCCCTTCTCCCCTTTAGCTCTGCACTGTGTTCTTTGCTACCCATTCCATCTCATCCCCTTCCTTTCCAAATCTTGTTGGATAAGAAAGAGTTAAGGCTTAATTCTGCTTGGGGAAGGCACTGGGCAATAGTCTCCACATTCTAACCCTGAATTACAAATCTGAGAGGTTACTTACACCTACTGCGCCTATTATTCTGGAGGGCAGTGGAATGGGGCTGGGGGTAAGGATGCCTAGTGGGAACTTTTAAGTATTTCATTTTGGGGGTATGAGAAGCAAAAAATGAGGGTTTTTTCCTTGTCTTGTGCAGTATTTCTACCTTATGGATTCTGTTTATTTACTCTTTAACTAATACACGACTCCTTTTCATGAGTTTTTTGAGTTATGGAAAGTACCATCTTGCAAATCACATTGGAATATTTTAAATATGCAAATAGGAATTCTTTCCCATTTGCTTCCTCTTGGTCCAATGTACATGTGAATAATGGCTGCTATTCCTCATGTTTTCTCTTATTTCCTTGGGCTCTGGGCTTATATGACCAGTCACTAGGTAATGATCAGCCACGGTTTGATCACTTGCTTATGTGGCCCATGGATGCTCTTTTTCCAACTCCCATTTCCACTGCTAAGTCAGGTCCCTAATGCTTGGTTACATTTTTTCACATTTCCTCCTCAATCCTAGGAGTAGCCCTGAATGGACCAGGGTGATTTTGGAATACCATCACCTTGAGCCCCTAACAATGAGCTTTCCCCCAAATTATCAGTTAGCATTTAGTCATCCAGCTTTTAGAAAGGTGGTAGGGTAAGAACAATTGGTACAAGATATCCCTCCTACTTGGAGTCTGTGCCACCCTCTATAAGTACACACAAAGTTCAAAGGAAAGTGGATTTAAACTTAGGGAACACAAAACGGTAACTTACAACACCTGATTAAATGAAAGTAATTTTCTCCTGAATGTGAGGAACTCAAAAAGTTTCTCTTAAGCCTGGTAAATCTTTATCCATCTGGACTTGGCTCCCAGTGCAGAAACTGCTGCCAGTTATGGAGGTATGCTTCTTAGAACACCGAGGGGGAGTCCAAACTCTTGCAGGCCCTTTGAATCTCCATAATAATGCTTACATACCTACCTCCTTATGTTGCTGTGAGGAAAGAGCTTTAAAGAGCTATCTATTATGAGATATCGTGGAGGGTTCTTTTGTCTGTGAGAGCTACAAAAGTTGGTTAATACATGGTCCTAGCTCGCAAGTTGCTAATAGCCTATTAGAGTATGATGTCAGCTACTTTTTATTTGTGTTGGTTGCAATGTGACATCCTGGCCAGGGATACCTGGCAAAGACTTAAGCTGAGGCTTCCTCCAAATGGGTCTTTCTCAGTGGATTCTGGTCCAATTTCTAGACTTCAATCCCTTCTCACCTCACAGTATTTACAGATGATGCCTAGGGCATAGCTAGGTTTCTTTGTGTGATGCCATTCCATGTCAATGGCCCTTTATAATTAGTCTGAAACATGAGTGAGAGAGACATGTTTTCATTTAAGGTCAGCAAGGCTAAAATAGGATAGAATGGTTTTGACTCTATCCACATACTTACATTATCCCAGCGAGGTAATGAGACCTAACTCTGATAAAAGCTGGCATTTCTATGACACTAACATTTGCAGAATGCTTTACAAATATCTCATCTGATCCTAATCACAATCTGGGAGGTAGGTGCTGGTATTATCTCCATTTTACAATTGTGGAAACTGAGGCACAGCTAATATGGACCTGAGGCCAGATTTGAAGTCCATTCTTTCTGACTCCAGGCTCAGAATTTTGTGCATTGTTTTAATTTAAATGACCTGCCAAATAGCACTATCATACATATTTAGAATTTGGAATTTTACTGATGGGGGGGGACATAAGAAGAATAAGGAAATATCATATTGCAGAATCAGATTATTTTCACAGTTCATTTTAAAATCTCAGATGTATTTCTGTCATTTTCACATACTCTGTGGAATCATGAAATCAACATTCAATGTCCAGATTCATTTCCCAAGAAATAGATTTTCAAAATTGCCATTCTACAAATGGGATTTGTCCCTCACTCCATTTTTTTTTAAATAGTTCACATTGGTTGTTTAGTCATTTTTCAGTTATTTGAGATTCTTTGTGACTCCGTTTGGGTTTTTCTTGGCAGAGATATTAAGTGTTTTTTCATTTCCTTCTCCAGCTCATTTTACAGAAGAGGAAACTGAGGCAAACGGTGAAATGTCTTGCCCAGGATCACACAGCTAGTTTGTGTGTCTAAGATTTGAAGTCAAGAAGATGAATCTTCCTGACTCCAGGTCCAGTACTCTACCCACTGTACCACCTAGCTGCATTGATTTTAGGGCTTCAAAAACACTTTCATGTATTTATACAGTTTTAAAGTTTACAAAGTGCTTTCCCTACAATGCCTCTCTGCTGGTATGTACAAAATCCCAGAATTTTAGATTGGGAAAGGACCTAAGAAGAAATCTAGTTCAATTCATACTCAGAAAGGAATCTCCACTGTGATTTGCCCAATAAATGGTCATCTGTCTTCTGGTTGAAGAAGAATAATCATGGGAACACAGTATCCCTAAAGTGGTCTGTTCCACTTGTGGATGACTTATTTGTTGAAACACTTCTGACCTCAAGCTTAAATCTGCCTCTCTGTAATCTTTGCCTGTTCCTTCTGCATTTGCTGTGTAGGACCAAATAGAAAAATTCTTATCTATTACAAAATCCTGGAAGACTGAAATTATGTGTCCTCCCCATCTCCCTTCCCTAATCAAAACTTCCTAACATCTTTCAACTGAATCCTCATTAGAGGCTCTTCATCATCCTGTTTGCTCTTCCTCTGGACACTCCAATTTATCCGTTATCCAACTAAATTGTGTTGCCCAGAACTGAGCACTCTAGTTCAGCTGGAGTCCAACTACTGATTACAAAAGGATTACCAGATCTTTAACTCCTAGAATACAAAACTATTAAGTACCTATTATATTCCTGGTACTGTGCTAAGCATTTTACTGATATAATACCGTTGACCCCTACAGAGCTTGCAGTCCACTAAAACCCCAAGATCTTTTTCAGGCACGCTCCTGTCTAATCATGCTTCCCCCATCCTGTACTCATGAAGATGATTTTTAGAGCCTAATTTGATCCCTCTTGAATTTCATCCGATTAAGCTCAGCTCAATTCTCTGGCTTGACAAAATCTTTTCGAATCCCGACTTTGTAGCTCTCTCTCCTAGTTTGGTGTCCTCTGAAAATATATTGAGTATTCCATCTCTGCACTCATAGGAATTGGATGAGATCTTGGATACTGTCTAGTTTAGCCCCTTCATTTAAAAAACATTTTTTTTTTCTGAAATGAAACCAATCATAAAACAAAAGCAACAGCAACAAAACCTAAACCATGTAAACAATTGCAGCAAAAACATTTAGAAATGATTTTGAATAGTTGTGCCTTTGCCATCTACCAGTTGGTTTTAAAAATGTCAACATGGACATTAACTTTGAACAAATGGCACCAATGTTGACCACTGTGCTTATTTTCTAGGATTTACTATATCTCTTTTACATAATTGAAATTAATATTTGTATTCTCTTCTACTGTCACTCAATATCACTTGAATATCACATATTTCTTTTTATTTTTCATATTGATCATCTATTATGCAGCAAAAGTCTTTTTGTGATACTTTTGTGTGTCATGCACTATATAGCCATTCTTCAATTGTTGGTCAAACAACACAGCATGCTCTCAATTTTTGCTTTTCCAAATAGGGCTTCTATGAATAATTTTGTTTGAATGAATCTTGATTTGTTTTCTTTCACTAACCTTAAGGTATAAACCTGAAAATGGGATTGTTGGGGCAAAGAATATGACATTTGTGTTATTAATGTGATTTCTTCAGCCTGCACTTTCATCCTGAAAATCTACAGAGCTTTCCAAACTATCATTGCCCCATTCACGTTTATAGTTAGGATTATTAATTGTATATTTCCCTTTGTCTTATTCTACTATACTATTTCCTGCTTGACAAAGAAGAAGGTTGTGGGCCAAAAATCATTTCTGCAGCAATGCCCAATGCTTGATGCAGTCAGTTTCCCCTTTCTTCCCCCTCTTCTGTTCCTTTGGTTAAACCCCAATTGTAGGTTCTCACCTTTCTTTTCTTTTTGAACTTGTCCTTACAACCCCAACTCAGAATTTAGGGTTTGTTTTGCTTATGACTAATCCCTCCATGAATTGTGACTATCTTTTTTTTCATTCCTGCCTCCCCTCTCTAAGTTCTTTCCTGTTTCCCTGTTGATGTAAATGTACTGATATACTAACCTCTGTGTGTGTGTGTGTGCGTGTGTGTGTATGTGTGTGTTCTATCTACCTTTGACCATTTCCAATAAAAGTGAAGTTCAAGTAACCTCTTACTTGTTTCTAAAGACTTCTAGTTGTACCACTCACCATTATATGAGATGAGCTCCCCTCCTCGGGGCAGCTAGGTGGCACAGTGGTTAGAGCACCAGCCCTGAAGTCAGGAGGACTTGAGTTCAAATTTGGTCTCAGACACTTCCTAACTGTGTGACCCTGGGCAAGTCACTAACCCCAATTGCCTCAGCAAAAAGCAAAAAAAAAAAAAAAAAAGAGAGGGATGAGTTCTCCCCTTCCTTGCCTTTTCCTCCTCAGTGTACAGTTATCCCTTCCACTTCAAGACTTTCCTCATAGTTTCTATATATCACAGGTTGGCATGAGAAATTAAATGTGAATTTTAGGGGAACTTTTCAGAAGCCACACATGATAGGGGAAGGCCAGCCAATAATACAGAAAAGCTTAGAAACTCAGAATTGCTTAAAATATATGTATAGTATTATAAACACCTCATGAAAGAAAAAGGGGGAATTCAGATTTCTACTTTGGTAGGAAGGAAGGGCCAAAAATTTTTACTTGGATGTTCCAGAGGTGAGGGGCCATCATGGCTCTAGCCCCCACAATGTATAATGTATATATCTTGTCCCTACCTTTCTTCTTTTAAAATCATCAAAACAGAAGAAAATCATTCTCAGGCCCTATGTCATATTTTACTCCTTTTATGACTACTGATGACAGGGTTCTGGGGAAACACTTGTATCATCCCCTCTCTGGGGAGAAAGGAGTAAGCAATTATTAAGCATCTATTATATTCCTGCGCTAAGCATTTTACAGATATTATTTCATTTAACCCTCACAATAAAATAATTGTGAGGTAGATATGATCTTCATTTTACAATTGAAGAAACTGAGGTGAACACAAGCTAAGTGGCTTGCCCAGGGTTACATACAGCTAATAAGTGAGATTATATTTAAACCTATTGGCTGCTCCACCTGCCTCCCAATCCATTTGAATGGAAATACTTCATTCTTATAGAAAGTCCCTTTTGATTGCCCATTTATATTTAGCTTTTAAAATTTCTCTTGACTACTGAGTTTGTTTCTGTTCAAAATTTCTATTCAGCTCTGGTCTTTAAATCATGGATGTACCAATAAAACTGAAAGAGGATTGCAGAATGAATTAGAAAGCAGAACTCAACATGTTTACAAAAAACATGGAGCATAAAGATGCTCAAAGAGCTGAAACAAAATCCATCATGCTTCAACTGAACTTGGAAAAATATCTCAGACAAGGCAACAGCAAAAATAGACTTGATATAAAGAGAGAAATGGGGAGATGATTTTTTTTTTTTGCTGAGGCAATTGGAATTAAGTGATTTGCCCAGCTAGAAAGTGTTAAGTGTCTAAGAACAGATTTGAACTCAGGTCCTCCTGACTTCGGGGTCATTGTTCTATCCGCTGTGCCACCTAGCTGCCCCAACAGTGAATTAATTTTAACACTTAATTATACACATGATCAAATGGTATAGCATATAAGTACTTAAAGGAAAAGCTAAATGAGTTACGCAGAGAAATAGTAACACTAACTGTGAAGGACCTCAATATATTCCTTTCAAAGCTATATGAATACAACAAACAAACAAAACAAGAAAGACCTGAATAGAATTTTAGAAAAAGTTAAATTTTATAGATCTCTTGTAATTATTAAATTTTAATAGAAAATAGTATACATGTTTTTCAACTGTGAATTTTACAAAAAAAAATACCACAGATTAGGAAATAAAATCTTGCAAATAAATACAGAAAAGCAAAAAAAATTAGACATATCCTATGTGGACCACAATACAATAAAGCTATATTTAATAAATGGCCATTGAGAGCTTTTACCAAATAATAATCCTAAAGAATTGTTGATTTAGAGGACAAATGGAAACAATAGATATTTCATTTAAGAGCTAAAGAAAGAGCAAATTTTTTTTCTTGAATCAGAATGATAGAGAAAAATTGGGGAAAGAAATGTATGAAAAGAAAATTAAGAGCTTGGTAAAAGAGGAGCAAAAATATCAAAGTACATAATACCTTAAAATATAACTGGCCAAATGGTAAAAGAAGCACAAAAAGCTACTGAAGAAAAAGAACCTCTTAAAAAGTAGTAGGGTCAAGTGAAAGGATAGCAAAATGGACTAGAAATCAATCTCTAATAACATGTTTTGTTTTTTTTTTTTACAAAGAAACACATGTGAAACAGAAATACACATACCATTCAAATAAAGTCCTACAGCAGAATTTATTATTTTTCCACTGAAGTAAAAAGGTAGAGATAGTCATTGTGATCTCAATCAAATCAGCATCATCACTTTGGGCGCATTAAAAGCTTGCAGGTCTCCAGGGGAAGATAGGCATCATTTGGGGCAGTGCTCCCAGAGTGTTATGATCTGGGACGATGCAAGTTTCTGACCAAATTTGGAGTCTATTCCCTTGTCTCTGATTGGAATTTTCAGTAAACTGCCAGCCTAGAAAGTTCTATAGGTTCACAACAAAATGAATTACAGTCTCCCTTTTGGTCTGAGATTCTTGTCCTGGTTATTCCACTGTAGACTTCCATCCCGGGCTGGAGACTAGAACTGAATTCCTGCTCTACTCCTAGGATCAGAGCCACAGGGTTACTGCTTGCTTTGGAACTTGATACACAGCTAAGGCCTACTTCTCCATCTCCTGAATATTCGTGTACATCTTCCCTCTCAGTCTGACCCAGAACAAGATAGTAAATGTCAGAAATGACAAATGGTTCTTGGACCCCACATTAGTTCAGAGATCCCTTGGCATTTCCTTTTGCCCCTCTCCCCCCCCCCATGGAATGCACAGTACACATCCACAACCATTTATACCATTACATTTTTTTTCATTTACTATTTAATAGAAAAGATTTACCATTATATATGCTAATCAGCGTGACAGAGACACTAACTAGGCTTATACTTCTCAATGCTAGCAATCAACTTTACTCATCAACAGCATGCAAATATTAGTGTATATCAACTATTAGACAATAAAAATATTAACCTCATTAAAAACCAGCAATCTGATTTCCTATTAATTGCCAGTGTGTCTCGGTGACTGGGAAGTTGGTAAATTTTAGTCAATCAGCACAGTCCTCAAGCAAATGAGGGTGGAGGGGAAAGGAGAATTCAAGTCCCAAATGACCCAAGAATAGTCTAGGGCCTCCCACCAGAGATTTCTTATAGTTTTAGCTTGAACATTAGCTGTTTGCATATAAGTTCTGATTGGTGACTGGTGACCTAAATTGTTTGCCAAATAATTTCATTGCTATCTAATGATATAAAACAATAATAGTGAGAATATTTACCAAATTTTTCCATTAGTGGACTGTCCTGTATGGGAGTAACATATTTATCGGTTGTTTATAAGCACAAACGTTGTTTAGCAGCCTCTACTAATCTTAATATTTAAAGAGAAGCTATGAAAAACAAACAAAAGAACACTTCATCACAAAACAGTGACCGAATAAATAATGAAGTCCGTTACATCAAGGTAGCAAATGCATTCTTGCTATATTCCATCTTCTTACTTCTGGGTTTTCCTGCAGTATCTAGAAAGATATATAAATACAAAAACCTACATTTTTGTTTTTTAATTTACCTAAAAGTGGCTAATATTTTGGCCCATTAAGAATATATATGAAAATAAACCCTGTTCATTTATGAGATTTTTAATTCTATACCCTCTTCCAGAGCTCATGCTTTATGTTCTGAGAGTACTCCCAATTATCATGCAGAGTAGTTTTTTTAAACATATTCCAAGATTTGACATTTTTATGTTCAAAGGGTTTTCATGCTGATATCCCTTCCTCTAAGTGCTCTCCTACCTCTCTCATTTTCTTCTCCATGGCAACTGAAAAGTCTGATATGCTGTGTGCTACCGTTTTTTTGACAATTTCCATTCTCAGCCTCTGAATATCTCCCACTCTCCCTATGTTAACCCCTCCAACACTGACATTGCAGCTTTTACAAACTCATCCAGCTCAGGATTCTGAATTCAACATTTCCTTCAAGCTCAAACATTGTATTTTTAAGTCCCATACCTTATCTGATGTTCAAACTTTACTTTCCCCTCCAAATTGGAACATTTAGAAGAGGAACTTACCTCCTGGCTGAGAAATTATATATTCTAATATCTTGACCACCTCCAAATTTCCTCCTTGGATCTGGAACATCTGGAAACTAAGACATTCAGTTTTCTAAGGACCTTCTAACACATGACATTTTTAGTTTTAAAGCCACATATGACCTATAAAGATTTTTTCTTCATTTTCATTTCTTGGGTTATTATTGCAATGCATATGTGTCTCACTGATATACAGATTTTGAACTATAAGTTGTGTATCTTAAAGATAAAGTAGATAAAGCCTTGTTCTCCCCTTCCCCCACGCCAATACTCTGCATTCATTATCAATACTAGTAAGATCAATAGCAGTCTTTATCAAACAAGGAACTACATGGAATTGCATTTATTTCAATATGCAAATTTGAGAGGTTGGCTTTTTCTTTTTACAATTTTGGCTGGGTAGCCAAAAACAAACAATACTGTTACCATATTCTTTGGGTAGTATGATTTAGGATCTGAGATTTTATTTTTAAACATCACTATTTACAGAGAAATCCCAACCTTTTTGCAAAGGAAATACTTTTATCTTTCCTGAATCCTTTTAATGAACTGAGGTGAAGGATTCTGGGAGGAAATTAATTTGGTAAGTTTACCAAAAAAGAAAAAAAGATGGTGGAGTAAAGGGTGCAATCCAGGCAAGTTCTCTCAACACTCCCTTCTAAACAATTTTAAAATAATGTATCAAATTGAATTCCATAATGGTCTAGCTAAAAAAAAAAATGTCATGGTGAGTGAAACAATTTTCCAGCCCAAGACAACTTAGAAGATTAGCAAAAAAAAAAATAAGAGAGGACCTCAGCAAGCACAAACTATGCCAGACTGGGTCCCAGCAAAACAAGAGCAGAAACTTGGGAGGTTGGAAGAAAAGCTCTTCCATCCTGGGTAGGAGATAGTTTCAAGGGCTGAAGACTAAGGGTGGCAATACTAGCAATTGACCTTGGAGTCTACAACAGTGGCAGAGGTATATTTGTGAGCTTTAAGCCTAGAGACAGTAAAGGGATTAGATAATATATCAGAAAGAGATTAAAGGGAAAACCTTGCTGACTGTGGGCCCAAAACAAGGAGTTGTTTGCAATTTCTTTGCCCATTCTCAATTCTAAGATGAACAGGAGCACTTTCGGACACAAGGGAGTGGGGTCTTGGTACCAGTTCCAGGATCAAGAAGAGCACTAATGTCTGCTAGCTGCATTGGAGTGCAAGCCCTTCTAAGTAATGACCAAAATGCAGACCCAGGAACATTGACCACACCTCTCCTTAGATCACACCGCTTTAGGAGCATGGAATACTTACAGACACCCTGGTACTAGCTGGGAAAATAACAGGTTGAAAAAGCTCAGCTTGCTTCCACCACCAAGTTGAGCCAAGTCCAAATTTGACACAAAGTGCAAAGACAAGAAACAGTCGTGAAAGATGAGCAAACAACAAAAAAGTATATGACCATAAAAATCTATTATGGTGACAAGAAAGATAAAAACACACACTCAGAAAAAGAAAACAAAGTGAAATTTCCTACATCCAAAACCTCCAAGGAAAAAATTATGGGTTTCTGAGGTACCACTACACACCTGTCAGATTGGTTAAAATGACAGGAAAAGATAATGACAAATGTTGGAGGGGATGTGGGAAGGCTGGGACACTGATGCATTGTTGGTGGAATTGTGAACGGATCCAGACATTCTGGAGAGCAATCTGGAACTATGCTCAAAAAGCTATCAAACTGTGCCTACCCTTTGACCCAGCAGCATTTCTATTGGGCTTATATCCCAAAGAAATCATAAAGGAAGGAAAGGGCCCCACATGTACAAGAATGTTTATGGCAGCCCTTTTTGTAGTGGCTAGAAACTGGAAACTGAATGGATGCCCATCAGTTGGAGAGTGGTTGAATAAATTATGGTCTATGAATATTATGGAATATTATTGTTCTGTAAGAAACGACCAGCAGGAGGATTTCAGAGAGGCCTCGAGAGACTTGCATGAACTGATGCTGAGTGAAATGAGCAAAACCAGGAGATCATTATACACGACAACAACAATATTATATGACAATCAATTGTGATGGACATGGCTCTCTGCAACAATGAAATGTTTCAAACCAGTTCCAATTGTTCAGTGAAGAAAGCCATATACACCCAGAGAGAGGGATGTGAAATGTGGATCACAACATAACATTTTCATACTCTCGATTGATGTTTGCTTACATTGTGTTTCCTTTCTCTGATTTTTCTTTCTTGTAGATAAGATTTTTCTTGCACAACAATGATAAGTGTGGAAATATGTATACATATATTCAATTTGTCAAGTATTTTATCATAATTAACATGTAGTAGATATCCTGCCATCTAGGGGAGGGGTGGGGAGTAGGGGGGAAAAATTTGTAACAGAAAGCTTTCTGAGGGTTAATGTTGAAGAATTACCCATACATATGTTTTGCAAATAAAAAAAAATTTAAAAAAGAAAAAATTATGGGTTGGTCCAAGGTTATGGAAGAGCTCAAAAAGGATTTTCAAAATCAAGTAAGAGAGGTAGAGGAAAATTTGGGAAGAGAAATGAGAGTGATACAAGAAAATCATGAAAAATGAGTCAACAGCTTAATAAAGAAGACCAAAAAATACTAAAGAAAATAATGCCTTAAAAACAGACTAGGAAAAAAGGAGGTACAAAAAACTAATGAGGAGAAGAATGCCTTAAAAAGCAAGATTGACTAAATGGAAAGAGAAACACAAAAATTCACTGAAGAAAAAAAAACTTTTTCAAAAGAATAATTAAACAAATGTAAAAGGAGATAAAAGTAAGATAAATTTCTATACCTGAGTGATTATGTTATTTCCTCCTTGAGTCAAAACTAATGAGATTAAGCTTCAGACAGTGCTCATACTTCTTTATTTCCCTCTACTGTAATTGGTCTTTTGTGCCTCTTCATGTGATCTAAGTTGTCCCATTTTACCATCCCCTTTCTCTTCTTCTAGTACAATTTTTCTGCCCCTTAATATCTTTTTCATATCATCACATCAGAATCTTTTCATATCCACACCTTACATTTATGTATGTCCCCTCTAACTGCACCAATAACAGACACAGTTCTTAAGAGTTAAAAATACAATTTTCCCACCCATGGATGTAAACAGTTTAACCTTGAAATTTTTACATATATATGTGTGTGTGTGTGTGTGTGTACATATATATATATGTGTGTGTATATATATATATACACACACATATATATATATATATATATTTCCCTGTTTACCTTTCTATACTTCTCTTGAGTCCTGTGTTTGAAAATCAAATTTTCTGTTTAGTTCTAGTTTTTTCAATTGATATGATTGAAAGTCTCTTCATTGAAAAGATATCTCCTCCCCTGAAAGATGATGCTCACTCTAACTTGGTAGTTAATTCTTGGTTGTAACCCCAGGTCCTTTGCTTTCTGGAATATGGTATTCCAGGCCCTCCAGTCCTTCATTGTAGAAATTGCCAGGTTCTGGGTAATCCTTACTATTGCTCCTTGATACTTGAGTTGGGTTTTGTTTGTTTGTTTATTTTCTGGCAGGTTGCACTATTTTTTTCCTTGAGATTGTAGTCCTGGAGTTTTGTAGCAATGTTCCATAGCGTTTTCCTTGTGGAATCTCTTTCCAGAGGTGATTGGTGGATTCTTTCAGTGACTAGAACATCAGGGCAGTTTTCCTTAAGGCTCTCTTGAAGAATTCTATTCATGCTCTTTTTTTTGGTCATGGCCTTCAGGTAAACCAATAATTTTTGAATTGTCTCTTTTGGATAGATTTTCCAGGTTTGCTGTTTTCCAATAAGATATTTTGTATTTTCTTCCATTTTTTCTTTCTTTGTAGTTTGTTTGACTGATTATTGAAGTCTCATAGACTCATTAGCTTCCATTTGTCCTGCTCTAATTTTCAATGTGTGATTTACTTCAGTTAGCTTTTGTATATTCTTTTTTCAGTTTGATTAATTCTACTTTTCAAAGTGTTGTTTTCTTTAGTATATATTTTTTTGCATTAAGCCTATTGTGTTTTTATTAAGGAATTGATTTCTTCAGTTGATATTTTTGCAATTGGCCAGTTGTATTTTTTAAGGAATTGTTTTCTTCAGTCATTTTTTTTACTTCCTTTTCCAAGCTGTTGATTCTCTTTAACATACCTTTCATTTATTTTCTCATTTTTTTCTTCCAGCTATCTCATCTGGCTTTTAAAATCTTTTATGAGCACTTCCAAGATGCCTCTTTGGCCTGGAGACCAATTCATTTCACTCTTTAAAATTTCCTGTGTGGACATTTTGTCCTCATATGAGTTTGTGTTTTGGTCTTCCCTGTCACCATAATAGTTTTCTATGATGAAGGAAGGTACTTTTCTGTTTCTTGCTCATTTAATTTCTTTTCCTTTTTACCCCCGTTTGGTAACATTTATGGTTGCACTCTGCTCCTGAGGTACAGGGGACATTGCCCCAAGCTTCCCATGCATCACTCAAGCATTACTGAAGCCTGGCTTTCAGCACAGCCCTTTGTGTTTTGTGCTTTGCTCAAAACAGGGAGGTAGCCCTACCTGATCTCTCCAGGAAGCAGTCTGGTTTCCAGACTGGTAATTTGTCAAATACCCCTTATGTTTATTGTCTTCTTGAAAATCAAAGCAGCAGCCTGGTTTTTCAAGCAGATAATTTGCCATGGGTCTCTTATGTTTTGTGGCTTGTTCACAGCAGGAGGTAACACTATTTGTTCTGCATGAAGCAGCCTGGTTTCCCTTGCTGGCAATTTGAGGGGCTCCTCTTGCTAACAACAGGGGGTAACCCTACCTGTTCTTTCCAAAAAACACCCTGGTAACTGAGCTAGCAATTTGCCTGGGGCCCCCACTGTGTTTGGTGTCTTGCTCACAGCAGGAGGGCAGCCTCACCTGCACTTTGGGAAACAGCCTGGTTTCCCAAGTTTGTGATTTGGGGGCCCATTATTTTTCATGTCTTGCTCACAGCATGAGATAGTCCTCCTTCTCTCCAAACAACAGCCTGGTTTCCCATTAAGTAATTTGGGGGACATCTTGTTCACAGCAGCAGGCAACTCTCCCTGTTCTCTCCAAAAAACACAGGGGTAATTGGGCTGGATATTTGCCAGGGGCCTACTCTATTTGGTGTCATGTTCAGAGCAGGAGGGAACTATACCTGTTCTCTCCAGGAAACTTCCTGGTTTCCCAGGTGGCAATTTGCAAAGGGCCCCTTGTGTTTGGTTTCTGATTCAGAGCTGGAGGTAACTCTACCTATTCTGGGTAGGTAATTTCCCTGGGCTGGAAATTTCCCAAGACTCCCTTCTATTAAATTTCTTGCTCACAGTAATAGGTAGCCCTACCTGCTCTCCAGGAAATAGCCTGGTTTCCCAGAGCTACCAATTTAGGGGACCCCTTGTGTTTGGTGTCTTACTCACACCAGGAGGTAGCCATATCTGCTCTCCATGATTCAACCTGATTTCCTGAGTTAACAATTTGAAGATCCCTTTTATTTGATGAGTTACTCACATCAGGGGGTAGCCCTACAGGCTCTCTCCAAAAAATCTGTTTGCTTTCCCAGGTTGGCAATTTGCCAAGGGCCCTTTATGTTTGGTGTCTTGCTCAGAATAGGAGGTAAACTCTATCAGCTCTTTCCAGGATGCACCCTGGTTACTTGGCAGGCAAATTGCCAGGGACCTATTGTATTTAATGTCATGTTCACAACAGGAAGTAGCCATACTTTCTCTTTCCAGGAAACAGCCTGGCTTCCCTGTTTGGTGTCATGCTAAGTAGGTGTAACTATTCTCTCCAGGCAACAGCCTAGTTTCTCAGGGTGCAAGGTCCTTGAGGCCCTTGTTGCTCACATTAGGGGAGCAGCTCATAGCAAGGGGCAGCTCACAGAAGGGGATTTCCCGGGCTGGCAATTTTCCAGAACTCCTTTCTATTTCATACCTTGCTCAAAGAAGGAAGTAACCAACCCTCCCCCCCCCCCAAAGGAAAAAAAACAGCCTGGTTTGTTCAAATGGCAATTTGAGGTTTCTTTTTATTTGCTATTCACAGCAGAACATATTCCCCCCCTGTGTTTGAAAATCAAATCTCCTGGGAAAAGCCTGGTTTCCTTTAATAGCGATTTGGGGAAATCCTTTCTTTTTGTTCCTTGTTAGTAGAAGGGGGTAATCTCTCCAAATAACACAGAGGTAATTAGGCTGACAATTTGCCAAGGGCCTACTATGTTTGGTGTCATTTTTACAACAAAAGGTAACCATACCTGGTCTCTCCAGGAAACACCCTTGTTTCATGAGATGACAATTTTACAGGACTCTCTTCTGTTTAGTGTTTTGCTCACAGCAGGGGGTAGCCATACCTACTCAGCCTAGTTTACCAAGAAGCCAATTTGGGGGTCTTCTTGTGTTTGGCGACCTTCACACTATTTCAGCAAGAGTCCTGAGAACTCAACAGGAGGCCTGAGCAATTTGCTCAGCAGGGCCAGTAGACTGAGGAACACTAACATTGCTAAATAGAGGCCTGAGGGGGCCTAGCTTTGTTCAGCAAGGAACCTGAAGAGAACTAACTTTACTTAGCAAGAAGCTTGAGGAGTACTTACTTTGCTCAGAAAAGAACCTGAAGAGTAGTACTAACTTTGGTCAACAGAGGCCTCAAAAGGATTAACTTTGCTCAACAAGGTGCCTCAACTAAATTTGCTTAGCATATGACATGAAGATTAATTTTGCTCAGAAGAGGCTTTTGGATGACTGATGTCACTAAGCAGAAGGCTGAGGAGGACTAATTTTCCTAAGGGAGGAATTAAAGAGGACTAATTTTGTTCACAAGAGGCCTAAAAGAGGACTAACATTGCTCAACAAAGGGACTGGGGAAGACTTACTTTTCTAAGCAGAGACCTGAATAGGAATAACTTTGGTCAGAAAGTGCCTGAGGAAAAGTTACTTTATTAAAAAGGGTCTGAGGAGTATTAACTTTAGTCAACAGAGGCCTGAAAAGTACTAATTTTAATAAGCATGGTTCCTAAGGCCTCAGGAGGGGACCTTAGGACTTTACTCAACAGGAGGCCTAAGGAGGACTAAGTTGGATCGTCCAGGAAACTGAGGAACATAAATTTGCTAAATAGAGGCCTGAGGATGGCTAACTTTGCTCAGCAAGGAGCCTGAGGAGGACTTCCTTTGTCAACAAGGGGTCTGAAGAAAATTAACTTTCTTTCCATAGCAAGAGGCTTGGGGACTACTTACTTTGCACAGAAAGGAACCTGAAGAGTATTACCTCTGGTCAAAAAAAACCTGAGGAGCACAAATTTTGCTCAGCAGGGTGCCTGAGCACTGCCTCAGCTTAGGGGCCTAAGCCCAGACTTCGTATTGAGTCCTTACAACTTTATTTAGTAGGAAAGTTCAGGAAGACTTATTTGGATAAGCAAGGAAACTAAGGAATATTAATTGTGCTAGAGGTCTGAGGAGGACAGCCTTTGCTCTGAAAGGTACTACCTTTGGGCAAAAGAGGCCTAAGGAAGAATAACACTGATAAACAAAAAGCAACAACTAAATTTCCTTGTCCTTGTAATTGTCTTTCTCACAGCAAGGGATATCCTCAAAGCAAAAAGTAGTCACACACAAAAGTGATTTTCTGGGCTGGTAGTTAGCTTGGAACCCTTATATTTGGTGTTTTACTCACACCAGGGAAGTATCACTACCTCCTCTCTTGGAAATAACCTGATTTCCCTTACTGTCGATTTGGGGGTGGGTCTTTTATTTTGTTTCTTGTTAACATGGTTCTCACCAAAGAACATAGAGGTAAGTTAGCTGGCAATTGGACATGAGCCCACTGTATTTGGTGTCATGGTCACAGCAAAAGATAACCATACCTGATCTCTCCAGAAAAGTGCCTGGTTTCCTGGCATGCCAATTTCAATTTCATACCTCCTGATGTGAGCAAGACACCAAACACACAAGGCTCCCCAAATTGGCACCTGGGGAGAGCAGGCTGTTTCCAGAAGAGCACATAGGGCTCCCTCCTGGTGTGAGAAATATACCAAACAGAAGAGAGCCCTACCTGCTCTCCTAGAAACTCTACTGGCAATTTGGGAGCCTCTTTTCCTTGTGTTTCTTTTTAAAAGCAGTGTGAAACCCTACCAGTCCTCTCCAAATAATACAGGAAATAGCCAATTTGGGGATTGTCTTGTTTTGGGGGTCTTGCAGATACCAGGAGCTAGCCATATATGCTTGTCAGGATACAAGCCCATTGCCAATTTGAAAACCCTTTTTATTTGATAATTTGCTCACGTCAGGAGGGTAACCTCACAGCTGAGAATATCCTCCCTGGAAAGGTAGCCTCATACCTGGGAAGAGCCTCACACCAGTGGGTTTCCTGGGTTGGCAATTTGCTGAGAACCTTTGTGTTTTGTGTCTACCTCACAGCAGAATGAAGCATTCCCTCTTCTTGCAAGCATCAGTCTGATTTCCCAAGGAAATCCAATTTCTGTTTCATAGCTTGCTCACACCAGGAGTTAACTGCATCTGCTTGCCAGGATACACAGTCTGGTTTCCCAAGTTGACAATGTAGGGACCCCTTTTATTTGATGACTTGCTCACATCAGAGGGTTGCTCACACTAGAAGGTAGCCTCACAGCAAAAGGTAGCCTCACAACAAGGGGTTTCCTGGACTGGGACTTTTCTCTGTTTGGTGTCTTGCTCACAGCAGGAAATCACCCTACATGCTCTCCAAATAACAACCTTGTTGCTGAGCCGTCAATCTCCTGGAGACCTTGTATTTGTCTTCCTCATGGAAAAGGGTAACCTCATAGCAGAAGATAGCCTTCTGGGAAATGTAGCCTCACACTAGATGATTTCCTGGTCTGGTAGTTAGCTTGGAACTCTTGTATTTGGTGTCTTGCTCACACCAGAAGATAACCATACCTGTTCTCCCGGCAAATGCCTGGTTTCTCAAGCTTCACTTTGCTGGAGCCCTAGTATTTGTCTTGTTTACCGAAGGGGGTAGCTTCACTTCAGGGGTAACCTCTCAGGAGTATAGCCTCATACTAGGGCATAGCCTCATATCAACAAGGTTCCTGGCTCACACCAGGCAATGGCCATATCTGCTTGCCAGGATACAGCCTGGGTTATCAGGATACATTTTTCTGGAGCCCTTGTATTTGCCTTACTCACAGGAAGGGGGGGGGGGGGGAAATCTCCTTACCACAGGAGGTAGCCTCCCAGGTTGGGTACCCTCATACCAGGGGGTTTCCTAGACTACCAATTTGCAAGCCTCCCTTCTCTTTTGTGTCTTGCTCACAGCAGGAAGTAGCCAACCCCTTCTCCCCCCAAATCAGCCTGGTTTGATGAGCGGGCAATTTGGGGTAACTTTTTGTTTAATGTCTTATTTCCAGCAGGTGGTATCCCACCTTCTAAAATGTGGGAATTAGGCTGGCAATTTGCCCAGGCTCCTTGTGTGTGGTGTCTTGCTCAGAACAAGAGGTTACTCTACCTATTCTCTGCAAACATCAGCCTGATTTCCCAAGATAGTGGTATGCCACAGTCCCTTGTGTTTAGCATCTTGGTCACAGCAGGAGGTAGCCTTGTCTTCTCTCCAGGAAATAAGTTTGTTTCCAGAGCTGCCCATTTGGAATCCTCTTGTATTTTATTTGAAGATTTGCTCCCAGCACGGGGGGGGGGGGGCAGGGGGGGAGGGGCGCAGCTCAGCAGGTGGTAGGTAGCCTCATACCAGGGGATAGACTTGGGTAAGCTCATATCAGGGTGTTTCCTGGTCTGACTTCCTAGGACCCTTTTTGGTTTGATGACTTGCTCACAGCAGGAGGTTACCTTACCTGCTCCCCAGGCAACTTCTGAGCAATTTCCCAGGACTTCCTTCTAGCTGGTATCTTGCTCACAGCAAGAAGTAGCCCCTTCTTTCAACAAAACAGACTGATTTGTTTAACTGGCAATTTGGGGTCCCCTTTTGCTTGGTGTCTTATTCACAGCAGGAAATAACCTCATTTCTCTAGAAACCAGAGCCTGGTTTCCCAGGCTAGTAATTTGCTGGGACCCCTTGTATTTATTTTACTTAAATGCACATACTCTCTCCATGAATTGCCTTGTTTTTGAAGCTGGCAATTTCCCAGGGATCCCTTCTGTTTGGTGTCTTGCACACAGCAGAAGGTAGGCCCACCAACCTCCAGGAAACAGTCTTGTTTCCCTTGCTGGCAATCAGGGTGGGGGGACCCTTTCAATTTGTGGCTTGCTAACAGCAGGTGGTATCCTTACCTGTTCTCTGCAAAACAAAAACAAAAGCAAAAAAAAAAAAAAAAAACCTCTGGTAATTGGAAGAATTGGAAGGGCAATTTGCCAGGGGCCCACTGTAGTTGGTGCATTTTTGACAGCAGGAGGTAAGTATACCTGGTCCCTTCAGGAAACAACCTGGTTTCCTGGGATGCCAATTTCACAGGGCTCCCTTCTGTTTGGTGCTCATAGCAGGAAATAGCATACCCCCTTCCCTCCAAAAAACAGCCTTGTTTCCTGAGCTGGCACTATTGCAAGTCCCTTCTGTTTGATGGCTTATTCCCAGCAGGAAGTAGCCCAGCTTCTCTTAAAAAAACACAGCCTGGTTTCCCAGGCCGACAACTTGCTGGGGTCCCTTGTGTTTGGTGTCTTGCTTAGAACAGGAGCAACTAACTTTACCTATTCTCTCCAGGAAATTTCCTGGTTTCCCAGGCTGGCAATTTCCCAGGACTCTTTTCTGTTTGGTGTCTTTTTTATAATAGGAAGTAGGTATAACTGCTCTCTCCAGGCAATAGCTTGGTTTCTCAGACTGCAATTTGCTGGGGCCCTTGTAGTTGTCTTGCTCACCACAGCAAGGGGTAACCTCACCCAAGATTTCCTGGGCTGGCAATCCCTTCCTGCTCACAGAAGGAGGTAACCCATCCCCTTTGCCCCCCCCCCCCCCAAAACAGCCTGATTTGCTGAACTGGCAATCTGGGGCCCCCTTTTGTTTAGTGTCTTATTCATGGCAGAAGGTAGCCCTACTTCTCTCCAAAACACAACCTGATTTCCCAGGCTGGTAATTTCCAGGGACTCCTTGTAGTTGTTTGTCTCACAGCAGGGGGTAGATGTACCTACCCTTTCCAGGAAACTGCCTGGTTTCTGGACTTGGCAATTTAGTGAAATCTTTGTGTTTGGTGTCTTGCCCACAGTATGAGGTAGCACCTTCCTCTCCAAAAAATAGCCTGGTTTCCCAAGCTGGCAATTTGGGGTCCCTTTTGTTTGATCTCCTATTCACAGTAGGAGATAGCCCCTCTTATCTCCAAAACACAGGTTGGTTCCCCAAGCTAGCATTTTGCCAGAGGCCCCTTGTATTTAGTGTCTTGTTCACACCAGGAGGTAGCCCTACCTGCTCTTCAGGAAACAGCTTAGTATCCAGAGCTGACAATTTGTTGGACCCCTTTTAATTGATGGCTTGCTCACAGCAAGGGGTAGCCCTACCTATTCTCTCCAGGAAGCTGCCTAGTTTCCTAGGCTGGCAATATCCCAAGGCTTCCTTCGTTTTGGTATCTTATTCACAGCTGGAGGTAGCCCCCTTCTCTCCAAACAATAGCCTTGTTTCTCAGGCTGGCAATTTGCCAGGGCCCTATTATGTTTGGCCTCTTGCTCAGAACAGGATGTAATGCTACCTTCTCTCCCCAGCAAACAATTAGGTTTCCCAAGCTAGCTATTTGGGGGTTGAATGGGACAGATTAGATGAAGCTTTCTCAGTATTGATACTGGGCCTAGGTCACATGATCCCTATACCTAGAGCAGGAAAGGTTTCAGGAAGTCACCCGATCTCTCAGTCTTAGACCCTTAGGTTGCAGTTAGTCCAGTGGCCTAAAGATCAGGCCCTCAAATCATACCCTTGGGAAGTGACATGACCCACAGGAGGTAGACGGCATTGGTGACCATTGGTCAAGGAGGGTTGCTTCCTTTTGGTCCATCTGATGAAGGGGCTTGGGTCTTTTGCTTTTAAACCTTGGACAGGGCAGAAGCAGGCAGGTTCCAGGAGTACATGGCTGGAGTTGGGATGGCTCCCAGCTGTGTGTCTGGGCCTCTCCCCGCAGGGATTAAATAAACACTTTCTCTTTGTACCTGAAGATGTCTCTGATTAGTTAATTCGGTAAAGGGGATCTTGTACCCATCCCACACAGGGTCACCTTTCATTTTGTGTCTTGCTCACACCACGGGGTAGCCCTACCTACTGTCTCCAGGCAAAACCCTTGTAATTTGGCAGGCAATTTGCCACAAGCCTCTTGTGGTTGGTGTCTTGATTAGAGCAAAAGGTAATTCTACTTGCTCTCCAGAAAACTGCCTGGTTTTCTGAGCTGGCAATTTGGTGACACCTTATTTTTGGTATCTTGATCACATCATGAGGTAGCTCTACTTCTCTCCAAACATCAATCTGTTTTCCCCTGTAGTCAATTTGCTTCTGCCCTTTGTGTTTAATGGCTTGCCCACAACAGGTGGTAGCCCTATCTGCTCACCATGTAAAAGCCTGATTTCTGATCTCAGAATTTGGGGGCCCCTTTCGTTTTGTGTCTTGATAATAGAAGGGGGTAACCATACTTGTTCTCTCCAGGAAATACCCTGGTAACTTAGCTGGTAATTTGCCAGGGATGTACTGTTTAATGGCATGTTCACAGCAGGAGGTAACCATAACTGCCTCTCCAGGAAACAGCCTGGTTTCCTAAGGCTGGCAATTTGCTAGGGCCCCTTCTATTTGCTTGTTTACAGTAGAGGTTAGTTTTACCTGTTCTCTCCAGGAAATTGTTTGGTTTCCTGGCCTGGTAATTTCCCAGGGATCCCTTGTGTTTGGTGTCTTCCTCACAGCAGGAGGTAGCCCTAACTGCAATCCAGGAAACAACCTGGTTTCTCAAGCTAGGAATTTGGGGGGCCCCTTGGGTTTTTTGTCTTCCTGATAACATGAGGTAGCATGTTAAAATAACAGCAAGTTTTCCTGATCTGGCAATCTGGGGTCCCCTTTGTTAGAAATAACACTTTTGACACTGAAAAATCAGATATCAAGGAAAATTTATTAAAGAAGAATCTTAAGGAATCATCTTAACATTTCTGGACAGAAATAGGCCCCATTCCTCTTCAAGAAGAGGGAGACCAAGTACAGAAATGGGAGAACCTTTATACTTTGCTAGTATGGCACAGTCCCTCCCTTCAGAGAATGGATTGATCCGTTTCATCCAGGTTCCAATCTTTCTGATAGGCCCACTACATGTCCCCCCCCCCCTTCTCATACATCCCATGTTGAAAAATGATAGAAAACTCCTCTGGAGTGTGTTGTTTAATATTCAATTAGCCTATTAAGCAAATGCAGTAGTGACTTGGTCAAGTCAGGTCATTGATCCCAACTAGTTTGGGCTGGATGGGCTATTATCTTAAGTTTGTAGTTTTGAGAAAACCACAAGACTTTCTGATTGGCTGAATCCCCCAGTGCTTTCCTAGCCCCCCAGTTCCTTGTTTGCTCAAGACTTCTATTGATCATTTAAATGTTCTGTGGATCCTAACCTTCCTTAACCTCTCACATTCTGAAAGCATCTTGATTAGTGGGACCCACTATCCCACACTACCTCAAAGCTTGCAACACTGTGGAAACCCAACTTTTCAGCATTCCTCACAATTTCCCCATTTCCTTTTTAATAAGGATTTGGTTTCCACATCTTTTCTGTTGCCCCTTCTTCAAACCTTTTAACATCATCTTACATTCTTCATCTATATTTTGATTTTCCTCAAAAGTAACCATTCTAATTTAACATTCCTCTTTAAACTAAAAACTTGTAACCTGAAAGGAATAAGACAAACAAAGGAATTCAATAAACTTGGCCCAAACAAAAAGATAAAACAATAATATGTTTCACAATCCTTAATTAGGTATATGGTTCTGAGTAGATCCTCAACTTGAACCCATTATCCCCCTTTTGTCTTTTGGAGTGATGAAATTCTGGGGACAAGGGACAGAGATCTCAGTCTTCCATAGGAATCATGACTACTTCAAACTGGAAAGGGGTGTAAAGTTGAGTCATCGCACAGGGTAGACCTTTA
Organism: Myrmecobius fasciatus; assembly: GCA_023553655.1. Lineage (NCBI taxonomy): Eukaryota > Metazoa > Chordata > Mammalia > Dasyuromorphia > Myrmecobiidae > Myrmecobius > Myrmecobius fasciatus. The sequence goes on along the minus strand of JAJPUD010006840.1, from coordinate 5,536 downwards.
AGGACCTTATTTCATACAGATTTATGCATCTATCTATAGATAGACTAAGCCAAATATTCATTTACCTATTTATTTAGGATATAAGGACCTTATTTTTCAGATCGAAAACTGCAAGATCTCACATACTTATATTGTACTCATGATTTGTATTGATTGCTTACTCTGATTAAAGAAGCTTGCCATAAGAGGAAAAAGCTGGGATACAATTAATAATCAAAAACTGATCCTTCAAGCCTCAGTCTGAGAGCACATACATGATGGGATAAAGCATCCTTAGCTCTGTTTTACAGTTGACAACCAATTATGCAGTAACAATTCCACCTTATAGCAACTCAGGAATAATCAGGTGGGTTTTTATTGAAAGGAACACCCTTGGGAAACTGAGTCAGAAGGATCCCACCTTAAGTAGAAGCCAAGGTTGTCTTCTCAACTTTTGCCCAGATATTCATCTCCACCTGTAACAATTCAAGATCATATTCCTCTGGATAGATTTTTTTTGAGGCAATTGGAATTAAGTGACTTGCCCAGGGTCACAAAGCTAGAACGTGTCTGAGATCAGATTTGAACTCAGGTCCTCCTGACTTCAGGGCTGGTGCTCTATCCACTGTGCCACCTTGCTGCCCCCTCTCTGAGTAGATTGTGGCATATTTCTCTCATATGGTGGATTATTGACTTGATGACTTTGATAGACAATTATATCTGAATTCAAAATTCTAAACAATATCAGGTACAGTCCCAAAAGATTTATTTCAAATAGCAAGTCTCATTAATCAAATCTTTAGGTGAATTTAGTCTCAAGGATCACATATCCTAAATAAGTATTGACTACAGTCCTACAATCCTAATAACAGTAAGAGATTCTGTAATGCTCCAGGAGAAATTGAGATTAATAGGGAGATAAGACTAGTCGACTTAATAGGATGATTGTCTCAAGGTATTCAGTGATCTATTGAAGGGTATCAAGAATTTTTATAGGACTCCAGTGTTTGGGGAAATGAAGACAGGAAAGGCATGAGGACTGGGAGGATTGGAGTTCCAGGAAAGGACTATAAATTCAGTTCTGGCAGGTTGGGGGTATGGAGGAAGGTTCTGATAAGTTTGGGCAGAAGCTAGGAGCCACTGAGTCTGGGGCCATAAAGATAAGGGAGATGTCCAGGTATTTGAGATAGGCCATCTGGAAGGTATTTATGCCTCTTTGGAATGCCAGTGGCCATAACTCTGCAGCCCCAATTATCTCAGTCCTAATGTTCAGAAATGGGGGAAGGGATTGCTACCAAGGCAGAACAATTGGGAAACTGAGACAAAACAATGGAGGGAAACTGAAACAGGGGAACTGTGGCACAACAATTCATCCTAGAAAGTTCTTAAGTCAGAAGAATTTTCTGTTTTAAATCTCCCTCCTTAGTTTTATCTGTAGAGGGTTTCCTGTAGGAATTACCCCGAAGTTATAATTTGTTTATTTGGTTTCCTCCAAGTCCTCTAATTCTCCTGCTTCTGAAACAGGTCCTTTAATTTTGGTGTAATGAGTCCAACCTCATTCAGCAGTTCTTACAGCAGTCTCAGTGGTTAGCAGAATCTGGTATGGCCCATCCCAGTCAGGAAAGAACCTTTCTCCTTTCCAAGACTTTATCAGGACCCAGTCATCTGGTTTGAATGGATGTACAGTGAATTCAAGAAGTGGAGTCTGAGCAAGGAGCCCTTTCAATCAAAGTTCTGAAAGACAAGTAGATATTGCCAGGTTCTAGTCTCTTAGAAACCTATCTTTCTTCTGAAAGGATGGAGTCCTTCCCCCTCTCCCCCCAAGGTAAGGCATTCCGTATAACATTTCAAAAGGTGATAATCCAATATCGGACCTAGGGGCCGTTCTGACTCTGAGAAGTGCTAATGGCAAACATTTCATCCAAGGTAACCTTGTTTCTTTGCCCATTTTAATGATCTGTTGTCTCAAAGTTTGATGCATTTGCTCTCCTCTTCCTGAGGACGGTGGATGCCAAGGGGTATGGAATTCCCATTTAATTCCTAAACACATCATGACATTCTGTAATATCCTAGCAGGAAAATGGGTTCCATTGGCCAAGTCAATCCTTTCCACTAACCCAAACCGAGGAATGATCTGTTCAAGGAGGACTTTGCTGACCCCAGCTGCTGTGGCTAAGGTCAAGAGGAGAGGTTTCCACCCTCCGGTTAACTGATCTACAATTACAAGTAAATGTTTACATTTCCTTATTAGTGACATTTCAGTGGAATCCACCTGAATACTTTGGAAGGGTCTTAGCGAGATTTCTCTCCTTCATTGGTTTCCTCAGGATCTTTTTCTGCCATATCACTCACACCTTTGTGTGATTTGTTTTGCCACTGTATAAATCCCATTATACCCAAACTGTTTAAGAATCATATCTCACAATGCCTGTGTTCCCCAATGACTCCCCCTATGGATAATTCCCATCAGCACTCTTGTTATCCCTTTGCTTAACATTTTGGGAGTACCCACCATCCTTTCTCATCTTTAGTAGCCCCTAATTTAGACAACTCTTCTGTTTCCCTTTGATTAAAGACGGGTATCACTTTGGGATGATCTATGTGTGGTATTAAGACTAACATGCAGTTTTCTCTGTCACTTAGCCCAGCTCGATTTGCTTCCTCATCTGCAAGCCTATTTCCTGTCACTTCTAGCGAGCTTCCCTTTTAGTGGCCTTTGATGGGTACCCCCTGCTATTTCTGATGGCAATAGTAAAATTCCACATCATGAGCCAAATCCTTTCCCTTACTATTTATGAGGCCCCGTTCCTCCTGAATTTTTCTAAAAGTATGGACTTCCCCATAGGCATATTTGGAATCTGTATGTATAGTTCCTTCTTTCTCACTCAGTTTCTTAAGGGCCTGATTTAGAACATTGAGTTCCCATATCTGTGCTGACCAATTCTTTAGCAGGGATCCAGACTCTTGTACTGACCAATCTTTCCCATTGATGATTGCAGAACCATTCCTTCTTTTTCCTTCAACCACTAGTAAAGATCCATCTATAAACAATGATTCTATTTCAAAAGGAATATCACTCAAATCTGATCTAACTTTCCTTTGGAAGTCTACTACATTCAGACAATTATGTTCAGGTTCTGCCTGACTTGATTCACTTTTCTGTAGGAAGGTGACAGGATTGATACAGTTCTCAGTGCTTGAAACAAAGTCATCCTTTTCCAGCAATAATGATTCATATTTTAAGATGCTTGAATCAGTCAGCCAACAATCTGTTCTTTAGTTTAGGATGGTCTTAACTTGATGTGAAGTGCTTACTATCAAAGCTCCCCCAAAAATTAATTTTTGACTTTCTGCTTCCAACAAGGCAGTTGTAGCTACTGCTTGTATACACTCAGGCCACCCCCTCAAGAGCAGATCAAGTACTTTGGGCAAAAAGGCAACAGGATGGTAGGCAGGGCCAATACTGGAATTGTAACCAAATTCTGCTTTTACCTGTTGAAACATTTTCCTTCTCTTTTAATCATTCTAGCTGCTCTGGCTCTTCCTCTAATAGTTGATCAATAATCAGCTACAGCTTTTTCCTTCCCATCATTGGGATAGGATACTGTCTGATACAGACTACAGCCTGAGGATTCTTTAGTTTAATTTTTCTTGGATCAACCTTTATCCCCTTACTATTCCTTTCTCCTATACAAACTTCTGGTCTAATGTTTGTATAGGTTTCAGTACTTAACAAATGTAGTCTAATAGCCAATCTTTCCTATACCACTTTTATCTCTAGATCTTATTTAAGAACTAAATTTCAGGGGCAGCTAGGTGGTGCTGTGGATAGAGCACCACCCCTGAAGTCAGAAGGACCTGAGTTCAAATCTGGCCTCAGACACTTAACACTTCCTAGCTGTGTGACCCTAGGCAAGTCACTTAACCCCAATTGCCTCAGCAAGAAAAAGGAAAAAGTACTAAATTTCTTCTCAATGAGTTTATTCCTGCTTTTGGGACAAATAAAAATGTAACAGTAGTTTGTTTATTTCCACACCAAATAGTTGTTTCATTATCAGAATTATTAGTCTCTAAAAATTCATACTTGGGTACAATTTGTTCTGCAATTACACATATCCCTATGCCAAATTTTCTTGCTTTTATTTCTGTGTAAAAGGGAGAAGGCAAGACAACCCTTAAGATTAATATTTTAAATAACTTTGGACCAAATTTCAGAAAATTTATACCATATATCCAGCAGAGCTGACAAAATGTTACAGCATTCCTCATACAATTTGGACAAATTACCCAATATACAATTTAAAAAGTAACATGATCTAACTAGGAGATACAAACACGTGACCTCTTTAGGTTAGTTATCGGAGAATTTTTTTTCAATACCCAATTTTTTTAAAGTTAAAATCAAATCAAATACAAATTTGAACTTCTAGCAATACTTCAATATAAATGCACACATATTTCTAAAACTTATACCCGAATAAACATGTACACAAACACACAGAGTCCCAAAATTTAAGATAACAGAAAACTGCTCTTTCAAGTCCATCTACAGGGCTTTAAGAAATTGGTGGACTTGGGGGGCAAAGCCAAGATGGCAGAGTGAAGACTCAACTGTCTGTGTCCTCCTCTGATCTTCTCTCAAATCAACAGTAAAATAAGCCTCTGAACTGATCTTTAAGTCAACAAACCCAGAAATATTGGGACTATGAAACACTGCTTGCAGAAGTTACCTCTGAAGAACTTTATAGCAGGTCTGTTTCAGTCCGGCAGCGGGGTGAGCAGTTTGCTTGGTGCAGCTCCGGAACAGAGGGCAGAGAACTGGGTGGGATTCAGCTCAGCATGGCAGAAATTCTAAACACCCGAGTGTATCTGAGGCACCTGGGACACTCTGCCCTGATTGTGGGCAGGTGCTTTGGCATATTTGCCTTTTTTAAGGAGTAAATTGGTCAAAATCCTAGCCCCACCAGCCCAGCACTGGAAGCTAATTAGTGGGATTGCCCCAGGGCAAACTACCACAGCCCCCACTTCTCTCACTTTAAACAGACCCCAAGCTTTCTTAAAAAAAATGAGTAAGACGCAGAAGAGAGCTCTCACCATAGACAGCTTTTATGGAGAGAAAGAAGGGCAAACCCTAGATCCTGAAGTTCCTATAGGCAAAGCAACTCCAGAGGAAGCTATCAAGGGAGATATGACCTGGTCCCCCTTGCACAAGGCTTTCCTGGAAGATTGCATAAAGAATCTCAAAAGAGAGCTAGATGAGAAATGGGAAAATGAATTGAGGTCAGTGCAAGAAGCCCTCCAAAAGAGATATGATAAAGACACCAATTTACTGAAAAACAAAATTGGTGAATTGGAAATAGACAACAATGCACTGAAAAACAAAATTGGAGAAATGGAAATAGACAGCAATGCATTGAAAAATAAAATTGGTGAAGTGGAAAAAGTATTCAACAAACAAATATGCCAGTTACAAAAGGAGCTGAAAAAGGTGACCAAAGAAAACAACACATTAAAAATTAGAATTCAACAAATGCAAGTGAATGACTCAATAAGACTT
>JAJPUD010006839.1:90211-113472 GCA_023553655.1 Myrmecobius fasciatus | reverse complement strand
TCTCTCTGTCTCTCTCTCTCTCTCTCTCTGTGTCTCTCTCTCTCTCTCTCTCTCTCTCTCTCTCTCTGTGTGTCTCTCTCTCTGTCTCTCTGTCTCTCTCTCTGTCTCTCTCTCTCTGTCTCTCTCTCTCTGTCTCTCTGTCTCTCTGTCTCTCTCTCTCTCTCTGTCTCTCTGTCTCTCTCTCTCTCTCTCTCTCTCTCTGTCTCTCTGTCTCTCTCTCTCTCTCTCACACACTCACTCATTCACTTTAAAATTCCTGGGTTTTCAGTGAGCCATTAATTCCTTGACATTTCATCCTCATTACCAAGAAGTTTCCCAATTTCAAAAGTTGTCCAACCACAGATATCTTTGAAACGCTGTTATTAATTTAGTATGTAAAAAAGTGAGCATCTTTCCTGTTCTCCAAATTTTTTTAAAAATAGTAATCATTGTGAATAGATTTCACATTGCTACAGGCTATAAAAATCATTCAGAGCTTTTTAGTTTTTTCCATTACATGCACCTGCTCTATCAATTTTTTTCCTCAGGTATGAAAGTCACTATTTTGAATGAAAAGCTTATTTCTTGGTTACCAATTTGATAAAATCATATGACCAAAAAATTAGTCTTTTTTTTCCCCCTAGGATGAGGAAAGAAAAGAAAATTTTGTGGTTTCTGAGTGACTTCTCAGTGCCTTTTATTTAAAAAAAAAAATTAGAAGAAACTTTGAAGTAGATAAGAAGTACTTTAAACTATTCTGTTAATCCTTTTTATTAGCCTGTGAACAGAGAGCTAAAACCATTTGAAATTCGGTTTAAATACCAAGATTTTTTTCACAGCAAGTAAGATTAGAAATACATAGACAATGACAAGTTTCTGTATATTGAAGGTAAAGCATACATTTCTTCCATGAGTTAAAGCCATTTATACAAATAAACCTGACCACTCCTGCAAGGTATAAACCAGGATAAAAGTAGAGAGATAATAGATATAATTTGAGTGACATGCTTTTCACTTCTTTTGCTGTAATATCTACAGTTTTCTATGTGATTTATAAGGTGTTAACTTCTGTGACCTTTCATTTATTATATAGTGAAAAGAGCTCTGGGTCTGCAGGTGGAAAGCTCTGCTATCCCCTGTGCCTTGGACCTTGGACAATAACCTTCCTCAACTCTAAAGTGGGGGTAATGATTTTTTTGGATGATCTTATTTAAGAACAATAGAAATAATGGAAAACATTTTGTGACTTTGTATTGTAAATTTGAGTTATTACTTATTGTCGTTGTTTAAAGGCACAGAGAAAATGAAATTTTTTGGCTGACTTTGTGATTTCATTGGTATAACTCACATACTGAAGTATGAATTAAAAATGTATATGTCACTTAAATATTAAAGATCATACCATAAAAAATTAAGAAATCAGATACTTTTCATCTACAAGTTGAGGATGAATTCTTAACCAAATAAGGGTAAAAGATAAAATAGATGATTTTGATTACATAAGAAGATAGACCCCATTATGGATGGGGGGGGTTGTATATGTCACATAACTGTTATAAGAGTATGATATCCACAATACAGAGACAAATAATAGAAATGCATAAAATCAAAAGCTTTTTTCAGTAGTTATTTATCAGTCATATCCAATTCTGTTTGAGATTTTCTAGAGATAGATACTGGAGTGGCTTGCCATTTTTATCTGCATCTTGTTTTTCAGATGAAGATCATAGGCAAACAGGATTAAGTATTGTATTCAGGATCACTTAGCTAGGAAATTTCTGAAGCCAGATTTGAAATCAGAGTCTTTCCGACTCCAGGTCCAGCCAGCACTGCCAATACACTTAAGTATTTTCAAGAGACAAGTGGCCAAAGGATGTAAACAAATGGTCCTTAAAAAAACTCGAAGTTGTTAATAGTTATATGAAGGAATACTCCAGATCATTAATATTAAGAAAATTAAAACAATCCTGAGGTTTTTACAACATACCCAGCACATTAACAAAGAAGATGGTAATGGTTATTGAGGAAAGAATTGTGGGGAAAAAAGTCACACTAATTCCATGGTTGGTAGAGCTACACATTGGTTAAAAAACAAACAAAACACAATCTGGAAAATAGAATTACAATTATGAAAATGAAATGACTAAAAATGTTCATACTCTTTCACTCAGAGGTTCCAGTGCTAGGAATATACCTCAAGGCTAAATACAAATAGACCAAAATACTTATAGCAGAATATTTTGTTAGTAAAAAACTGGAAGTAAGTAGATATCCATTGATATCTCTAAATAAACTCTAGTCTTTTAATATAATGCAGTATTACTGTGTTGTAAGAGATGGTAGATATGGTAAAGGTAGAATAGCATGGAATGACTTCAGTTTGGAAGTAATTTGAAGTAAGCAGAACTCAGAAAATAGTGTCCACAGGGACTCCAACAATGCCAACAGAAAGATTAATGAACTGCCAGGTGATTGTTAGTGAATTACAATGACCAGGCTAGAAGTAGGAATCCATAGAGGTGCAGCATTGCAGGTTTTGTGCCCACTGGTTTTGCTAAAATGAACTATTCTCCCTCCCCTCTCCCTTCCTATTTTTTTTCTTTTTTTTTAAAACCCTGTTATAAAGGATGTTTTGGGAAGCAGAGGCGTGATACTGAGGGAAATCTAAGTGATATAAAAACAGAATATCAGTTATGAACTGTTTAAAAATAACTTGAAAATAATGTACACAAAGTGGCTTGTAAGTATAAAACACTATATCAATTTAACTGCTGCTGTTCTTCCTCAGCAGGTATTCCCACTTCCATCCCTTTGTATACAAGTATTTAATAATTAGGAGTTGAATTGAAAACTTGGAAATATCATTACAGAAGGGGCAGCTAGGTGGTATAATGGATAGAGAACCAGCCCTGAAGTCAGGAGAACCTGAGTTCAAATCTGGCCTCAGACACTTAACACTTCCTAGTTGTGTGACCCTGGGCAAGTCACTTAACCCCAGTTGCCTCAGCCAAAAAAAAGAAAGAAAAAAAAGATCATTACAGAACTATAATGATGCATTCTTGTGATTCTGGTTACTGTATCTTAAGAATGTAATGGAAAGGAAAAGTTGTCAAGATGTGTAACTAATATGATATAAAAGGTTGTAATCGTTAACAAGCATTCATTTTCTTTCCCACTTGTCCCCAACTCCATTTTTAAAAAGGAAACAAAGTCCTTGCAATAAATATGCATAGCCAAGCATAACAAAATCCCACACCCAGCCATGGCCAAAAATTTATGCTTCATCAATCATTGATTCTCTAGAGTTGTGGTTGTTCATTACATTTTTGGAGTTTTTAATTCTAGTAAAGCTATCTTTACTGTGTTATTATTGTATAATTTGTTTTCTTCACTTTATATAATTTCAAATAGGTCTTTTCAGGTTTCTCTGATACTTCCTCTTTCATCTTTACTTTTGGCACAATCATTCCATCATACACATTTTTGCAATAAATAGTTTTTGTTTTGTTTGGGAGTGGGAAGTGTAGAAAATCAGTCTTAGGTAAATGAGAAAGTTATATTTTGAATATTTCAGAATTCAAATGTTTTCAGTGAGGATTTAATTATTAATATGTACTATTAACTTTTTTATTACCTATAGGACCAGTTATCCATCTTAGGAAATACTAATTTTTTTTCTTTTGGTCAAATTTGCATTTGAGGTTGGTATGGGTCTTATTTTGAAGGTTACAAGAGGTACTAGATATGGACTACAGTATTTTCTAAATTTATGTTTCTATGGTAGTCCCTTTTTTTCTTCTCTTTCTTCCAACATCTCACTCCCCATATATTTAGTTGAAAAGAATTTTATATTCTAAAAAATTTTAGCATAAATCAGAATGAGCTGAGAACAATTTATTTATTTTTTCTTCTTCCTGCCCCCTAACCTTTTGGTTTCAATTAAATTTATAATGTTCTTAGAGATTAGGATATTTTAGGAGATGGTATGGTATGACAAAAAGGATCTTGGTCTTTATGAAGTTTACTGTCTTTATGATCTTGGCTAAGTCACAACTGAGCCTTCTTAATTTATCCATTTATAGAATAGTGATAATAATACCTATCCTGCTTCATAAATTGTTGTGAGGAAAGCAGTTTGGAGCTGTTATAATAATATATAAATATAAGTTATAGTAGGAAAATAAAGCTATAACATATTAAGCACCTGCATTGTAGAAATACTGACTGTACTTCTCATTTTGGTATATGATGAGATTATTTTGCCTAATTTAGTACAACCTTTCTGCCCCTTTACCTGTATATTTGCTCTAAAAGAAAACTGTATTCCCCGGGGCAGCTATGGATAGAGCACCAGCCCTGAAGTTAGGACTACCTGAGTTCAAATCTGGTCTCAGACACTTAACATTCCCTAGCTGTGTGACCCTGGGCAAGTCACTTAACCCCAATTGCCTCAGCAAAAAGCAAAAAAAAAAAAAAAAGAAAAAGAAAACCATATTCCCTTGATCATTTGAGCAAGAGAAGCATATCATAAAATTTTCTTCCTTCTCCCCTTTTCAGGAGGCCTAATTCCTTCCAAGCATTGTTTTGGTTTCTTAAATTATGAGTGGTTATTTCTATGAAAGAAGTTCTTTCCCTTGGATTGGAGATTATCCACATCATTGGTAGTACAGAATAATAAAATTGAGATGTTGGCTTATTGGTGATTTAAATGATTGCATCTTTAGCAAGAGGAAAATCCAGGAATTCTAGTCTCTTTTTTAATTATTATTATTATTATTAATTTAAAGTAATTTTCCATTATTCATGCTTTATGAATAAAAGTAATGTGATGATGTGATACAGCTTTCATTATTTAGTGGTTAATAGCTTGATTAGATACCACTTGGCCTCCCCAACTACTATTGTAAATTTAACAATTCTATAAGATGATATGAACTATTTCTGATTGAATATTGACTGGAAGAAATTTATTGATATTTTTGTGTCAAAATTTTTTTTTTATTTTAGTCAAAATGTTAAATTTGGGTATAAATTATACCATATTTGATTTTCTACTTAGTAAGTCACCCCCAACTTAATTTATTTCCTATTAAATTATACAGTCAGTATTTAAGATGAGTGTCTTTAGAAAATTTCAGGTATTTTCCTAGTCTATAAATTTTACTAGACCCTATATTGGAAGAATAGTACATTTTGTGGTAATTGAAGGAAGGTTCCAACACTGGAAACCTTGCTAGGCAGTTTGGATTTTATGTGATTGTTTTAGGCATGAACACCATATGAATTCCGTGCTAGATACTTGGTTTTCACTTAGGGCTTTTTATGCTAGAGGGTCATTGTATATTCTGTTGACTAAGTTTATCCTAGATAACCCTGAATTTCCTTTACTTCACTAGGAGAAACTGCATTAGTAGTATCATAGTCATAAAATTAGCCCAGGTAATGCTATGAGGGGAGCTGTAAATTATTGTTAAATAGAATTTGAAAAGAGTTTGCAGAGATATTATTAAAACATACCAAGAAAATTAAAAATCATAAAAGAGAGAAAACTTTTAGAAGTTTTTAAAAAGAGATTTTTTATATGTGGATTTGAGATCATATTTTTTAATTCCATGATTACAGAAATTGTTTGGTTTCAAATCCAGGCACTGGGCAAGGAATTATTCTTATTGTTTTTTATAAGACTGACTTAAACTTTTTTGATATGATCCTTACCATAAAGAAAATTAGGAAAAAGTTCATATATATGATATATGATTCAAACTTTTTTGTTAGTTGTTAGCGGTATTTGTACTTTAGCAATTGTAGCAATAATGTGACTACTAGTAGTCATACTAATAAAAACAGTTGCATGCATCATCTCATTGTAATGAAGTTAACTACCAAGTAGGAATCTGAAAACACAATTATGTTTGTTTAGAATTGTGTACTCTAGAGTTCTGCCATCTCTCTCTGATTTCATCAGTATTCAGTGGGTTCAGCTATCTCCATGAAGTTAATTTCTAGATATTCATATCCAGCCCTAACCTTTCTCCTGAGCTCTGGCTATCCTATAGGCATCTCAAACTCCATATATTAAAAACAGAGCTCATTATATTCTCTTTCTCCCTCCCTCCCCCCCAACTATCTTCTCCTCTTCACTTGTTACTATTGAGGCTGTCATGATCCTCTCAGTTACCCAAATCTACGACTTGATTATCATCCCTGATTTTTCACTCTCATCCTATCTATCCAATATGATGCCTCATTTTGTTTCTGCCTTCACAAGATCTGTCATATTTGTTCTTTTCTATCTACCTTCATTGCCTAACCTAGTATAAATCTCACTCTTTTCTAATTACAATTGCCTTTTATCTTGCTTCCCTATCCAAAATTTCACTTTGCTCCAGTCCATTCATTCAGTCCACCTACTCAGCTGCCGAGGTGAATTTTCTAAAACATATGTATGACCACATTCTCCATCCCTTACAGTGGCCTCCAATGTCATCTTATCTCTGGGATCAAATATAAATTCTTTCTGTTTGATATTAAAGCTTTCCACAATTTGACCCACTATGGTTTCAGTTCTTGATTTTGAAGCACCTATACTGGCCTACTTGTTATTTTTTCATACATTTCACTCTATCTTCCACCTTGGGAAGTATTTTAAGTACAGTTATGTATCTTCATATATTTGTGCTGGGGACAACTAGGTGGCACAATGGGACCTGAGTTCAAATCTAGTCTCAGACACTTAACACTTCCTAGCTGTGTGACCCTGAGCAAGTCACTTAACCCCAATTCCACAGCAACATATATACATACACACACATGTGTGTATGTATGTATGGTTTTCTTGCTCACCTCCAGGTCTCAGCTTCTCTAGTTTCCTTCAAGACTCAGCTCAAATCCCAGGATGTGGTTTACCTTTCAGATTACCTTCTGTCTGTTGTGTAACACTTATAAATTCTTTTATTTCTGCATAGAGTCTCACCCATTAGATTGTGAGCTATATGAGGGGCAAGGCTGTTTTTTCCTTTCTTTGCATCCCTGTTCTTTAGCACAATGCCTGGCACGTAGGCTGGAAGCACTTTGCTATTCACAACCTGGTCTCTTGCTATCTTTCTGGTCTTAGTACATGTTAGCATGTTCCCTATACATTATAATCCAGCCATACCTTTCTTTTATGCTGTATCTTTCACATGGTACATCATGTGTCTTCACTCCTGGGAGCCTTACCATGTTTGTATCAGATACTCTAACCCTGCTGTAGACTAGAACTCCTAAATGCCTAAACTCTAGGGACCACCCAGGAGCCAGGAGGAATCCAGGGAGGGATCATGGCTATGCTCTGCCACCACTCCCAGCTGTACTGTGACCTTGTACCTACTTCTCTCTGACTTTCTATATAGACTGATTTGGGCATATGCTGTCTTTCCTGTTAGAATGTAAACTAGTATTTTATGCTTTTATTTTTATATTTTCTGTGTACGGTATATTGCCTGCAAATGCTTCTTGATTGATTCTACCTGGAATTTTCTTCCCTGCAGGTCTCTAAACATTTCTTTCATTCCATTAACTTCTGAGAGGTTGACACCCTTGTGTCATGTCTTACTTGTTAAGGTATTCTGAGAATTTTGGTACCAAGATCAAGCTGCTTTCCATTGCTCTGATTTCTATTTTATTTCTATTTCTAAAATTCCATAAATATATTTATATGTAGTTAATTGTGATTTGTATGTTTGCTTCAGATATATTTGTTTTTAGAATGTAAGCTCCTGGGAAGCAAGAACTGCTTTTACTATTGTATAGAATAGCAGTGTGTTTGAGAAGGTGCTTACTGGCTTGAGAAGAATACATACAGAAAGTATTCAAAAATATGTTTGCACAGAATTTACCTAGAAAATTTAGTATATAATCAGCTAATGCTGTGAGATTCATTTTATCCTAAGCTGTTATAATTATCCTAAGCAAATTAGCTTTTCTTTTATATATTAAGAAGTTGCAAGTCCTAAATACAAGATAGAAAAGAATAGAAGTATTAGGAACATGTTATGATTGTCCCTTGTGTGAAGAAAATAAAATGGTGGGGTTTTTTTGCCATTGTAAATATTTGTGCATATTATTCACAGTAGATACAGACCACTGTCCAAAGTATAGAAAAATAGTTTTTTTTTGCGTATACTTTTTGTTAATAAAGACAAATATTGGGCACCTTGATTAAAAATCCATAGCAAATTATAACTATTTGCTCTTCACTGTTTTGAATTTTACAAATTCATAATATCGTGAAAACAAAGTTCATCAAACATTTTTGCATGCTAATGCCAAGTTAAGGCATATTTAGTACATAAGTGAAAAGAGAATTTTGTAAAAGTTGTTTTATATAATGCTGTAGTCATTTCTTCGTCTTCCCCTTTGTGCAAACTTTTAATAATGGGTGCCCTAAAACTGGTTAGGTGGATTTTTAAAAATTTATATCTTAAACAAATAATGAAATTATAATATATAATGTAATAAAACATAATATAAATTTGTAATATATAATACAAATATAAAATTGTATAAATTATAATAGTTTCTCATTCTGCTCCCTATTTAGTTACTCAACAAATCTTTATTGAATACCTTCCATGAACAGGACACATTATTAAGAATGTGCTCAATCATCTCAGGGGGAAAAGACCATCTTAGGGCAGAGGTGCATTCTATTTAGGTTGTCTTGGTTCATGCTGAGGCAAGTTTAACAAAGATTCCAAATATGTCAAAAAAAAAGTTCATGTCTTCAGCTGAGTTGATAACATTAAAAACTAGACTATTTTTTACAATATAAAACATAGGAAATTGTAAGATAATTGATGTAGAGAGGAATTTCCACAAACTCATGATGCAAGGACTTGTAATAGTAAATGGAAATTCATAGCTAGAATTTATCCTACAAAAGAATAAATAGTTTGCATTTCTTAAGTACTTGGCTTGATTCTTTTGAGAAAAAAAAATAAAGCCTATGTTGAGTAACAGATGGTCAGCTTTTTCCTAGAGGGAATATATTTATCTTGAGATGTAAGTATAATGAAAAGAAACCAATTTGACAGCCCCATCTGAAGTGAATGCAGGAAAACCGTGACTCAGAACATTTTATTTGATCCTTTTTCTTAGCATGCTAAGCACCATTTTCAATTTCCGTATTTCAGTTTTTACTGTAAGCAGAAGCATCAGGTCATTGACCCTAGAAATTGGACTTTGCCCCAAAGCAGATGAAATTGAACTCAGCAGAACAGGCCGTGCTGTAAAGGTGATTGTACCAGTAGATTTTCATTACATACTTAAACTGAAGTATTATGTGATTTAACAAGGCAAACTGGAGGAAAAAAATTTAATTATAAATTTAACTGAGCAATTCTGTCTTCTAGTTTCTGTTAAATGTAACTGGTGCCAGATGAATAATTTTGAAGGTATCTGCATCTCTCTCTTTTTTCTTTTCTTCTACCCCCCACTCTTCCAGCATTTCTAGTTTCTCTTGATTCATCTTGAGAGAGAGAAATACTGCAGAGGTTAAAAATGGCATAGTTGTCATATCAAAAGACAATATTCTATCACAGTAATCTAGAAATAGATCTTTTTGTTCATAAAACAGGAAGAAAGGAGCTAAAATTTTACCAGTTTTACCTGTGCAGTGTAACAAATATGGAGAGACAAAATTTTTTTTTTTTTTAAGGTGGGGAAAAAAAAACTCAGCAAAAATGTTTGTGTGATTTCATGGTAAATAAAGGGAAAAATACATTGATAATGTAATTACCAATTACGTATTAATGACACATGATTAGGAGTGGGTTTTTTCATGATAAAAGTAAAATCAGAAAATAAAAAATTATTTCTCATGAGTATTCAAAAGAACATAGAATTCTGTTCACCATTTAAGATTTCCTTTTTTTGTCTCACAAGTTCTGGAAATTTTCTTTTTTTAATTGCATAAATAAGATCCTCCTGTCTTATTCATTTAAAGTATTTGAGATGCATTTCAACAAAGTCATCTAAGTATAAGCTTGTTCATGATTCAGTCTCTCATGCAGCCTGACTTTGTTGAGATACTTTTTTATTCAGAGTCCTGCAAAAGAAGGAAGCACATCTAATTTCCTAAATTATCCCTGTCTTAGAATTTCTGGCACTAGAAAGGAATTCACTGACATTGAGTTTTTCCCTACCCAGAATCTTATAAAACATCTTCTAGAAAACACTCTTAGTTTCTTTCTCTGATAAGTCCCAAGCAAGCTCTTGTGCTAAAAATCAGCTTCGGAAATCAAAACATGATTTTCCTAGCATATCAGGTATGGCACAGCAGCCCCTAATGGGAATATATGAGATTATCTGTGCAGCCGTCTTTGTAAAAGTGCTTTCAGAGAAATGGCATGTGCAGAAACATCCTGAAAAATGTAAGGCATGTGTCAAGAAAAGCTAATACCTTCGTGCTATTCTTTTTCCACCAGAGATCCTTATAATCCCAAAAGGAGAAACTGATTTCAAATTGTTAAATTGTGAGAAGTTGATTCAAGTATATTTGTAGAACTTCTTTCTTCATGAAGTTTCAGAAATTACTGCAGTTTCATTAGAAAACTATGATGATATCTTCTGTTGCCCACATATATTTTGTTAAGAAATAATGGCGTCAGACTATTAAATTTTTTCATTCTCTAAGAATAATGTGTTTTTAGATATTTTGGTCTGATGGGTGTTGACATGTACCTCTTGTAGAATTTTCATGTTTTGCTGTTCCATATCAAGAAAAATTAAAGGAAATAGATATGCATGTGTAATGAATCAAAGTAGAAAGATGTAACAGTGGTCCCTTTCCTTATCCTTTTCCTCAACTTTAGGGCAAAATAACTTTAACTAAATTAAATGCTACATGAATCGCTTTCACGTTATATTTAACTTATTGATATCTGTCAAGTTGAGTGAGTGAGTAGTATAAACAGGATAACAGTAGGAAACCTGAAAGCAGTGGGAAAGAGATCTAACTATCCTGGAGTCTGACACTTCAGTCACTTTTTGGTTGACCTTGGGCAAGTTCCCTTAATTCTCTGGATCTCATTTTCCTCATCTTTAAAAAATGGAGGGATTGGATTAGATGCAGATCCCCCCATTGCTGGTCTTGTGGTCTGTTTTACCAGGTTTCTTTGGCTATGCATTTGAGATGTGGGGAGTAGACAAAGATCTTTTGGTGATTTGAACCTTTTTCTTGGAAATATTATAATTAGTTCAAGGGGATTAATGAAAAAAAAGGCTGAAGATGGTGGACTTGCTGTACCAGATCTAAAACTATATTATAAAGCAGCGGTCATCAAAACCATTTGGTACTGGCTAAGAAATAGAGTAGTCGATCAGTGGAATAGGATAGAATCACAAGACAAACTAGGCAATAACTATAGCAATTTGGTTTTTGATAAACCCAAAGACCCCAGCTTTTGGGATAAGTATTCACTATTTGACAAAAACTGCTGGGAAAACTGGAAACTAGTGTGGAAGAAATTAGGGCTTGACCCACATCTAACACCACATACCAAGATAAGATCTAAATGGGTTCATGATCTGGATATAAAGAGTGATTTTGTAAAAAAGTTAGAGGAACATAATATAGTTTACCTCTCAGACCTGTGGAGATGGAATAAATTTATGTCCAAAGAAGAACTGGAACTTTTAATTGAAAACCAGATAGATAACTTTGACTATATTAAGTTAAAAAGGTTTTGTACAAACAAAATCAATGCAGACAAGATTAGGAGGGAAGCAATAAATTGGGAAATCATCTTTACATTTAAGGGTTCTGATAAAGGTCTCATCTCTAAAATATATAGAGAATTGTCTCATATTTATAAAAATTCAAGCCATTCTCCAATCAATAAATGGTCAAAGGATATGAACAGACAATTTTCAGAGGATGAAATTAAAACTATTTATAGTCATATGAAAAGGTGCTCCAAATCACTATTGATCAGAGAAATGCAAATCAAGACAACCCTGAGGTACCACTTCACACCTGTCAGATTGGCTAAAATGACAGGAAAAGTTAATGATGAATGTTGGAGGGGTTGTGGGAGGGCTGGGACACTGATGCATTGTTGGTGGAGCTGTGAACGGATACAGCCATTCTGGAGAACAATTTGGAGCTATGCTCAAAAAGTTATCAAACTGTGCATACCCTTTGACCCAGCAGCATTTCTATTGGGCTTATATCCCAAAGAAATCATAAAGGAAGGAAAAGGCCCCACATGTGCAAGAATGTTTGTGGCAGCCCTTTTTGTAGTGGCTAGAAACTGGAAATTGAATAGATGCCCTTCAATTGGAGAATGGCTGAATAAATTATGGTATATGAATGTTATGGAATATTATTGTTCTGTAAGAAATGACCAGCAAGATGATTTCAGAGAGGCCTGGAGAGACTTACATGAACTGATGCTGAGTGAAATGAGCAGAACCAGGAGATCATTATACACGGCAACAACAGTACTATATGACGATCAATTCTGATGGACATGGCTCTCTTCAACAATGAAATGTTTCAAACCACCTCCAATTGTTCACTGAAGAAAGCCATATACACCCAGAGAGAGGGATGCGAAATGTGGACCACAACATAACATTCTCATACTCCTTGATTGATGTTTGCTTACATTGTGTTTCCTTTATCTGATATATCGTTTTTGTAGATAAGATTTTTCTTGCACACCAATGATAAGTTTGGAAATATGTATACATATATTCGATTTGCCAATATTTTAACATAATTAACATGAAGTGGATATCCTGCCATCTAGGGGAGGGGTGGGGAGTTGGGGGGAAAAATTTGTAACGGAAAGCTATGTAAGGGTTATTGTTGAAGAATTACCCACACATATGTTATGCAAATAAAATAAAAATTAAAAAAAAAAAGAAATATTATAATTAGGAGTTTGTCAAAAAGAAATTGGCTATATATTTGTCAGTTATTATAGTGACTAATTGTTGTTTCAAGACAGGTAACAAAATAGATATATTGCAAGTTGCACATTTATGGTATAGTATTTTTAAAATATGAAAATGTGCAATATATTGAGGGTTTTTTTGTTTTTGTTTTTTTTCCCTGAGGCAATTGGGATTAAGTGACTTCCCCAGGGTCACATAGCTAGGAAGTGTTGTGTCTGAGACTAGATTTGAGCTCAGGTCCTCCTGACTTAAGGGCTGAGATTTTTTTTTTTTTTTTTTTCTTAACCTTTAAATAAAACATTTTAGACACCTCCCCTTTTTACAGTTATCATAATAGGGTAGTAAGTTTTCAATCTATTTCCATTAAAAATAAACATTGGCTGCTTTTCCCTTTAAATCTCCTTTTATAATTCTTAGATTAAACCACAAAGGAATGCTTATTGTTTCATAGTTCTGTGTGGATGGTTTAACATAAAGAACTTTTAAAAATCAGAGTAATTTTAGTATTGAAATGTTCAGAAATGTTTGTCTTTGGTTGGAATATAGCTTTTGACTTACTTTTTTTTCCCCCAAAATCTAAAATAATATAGACATAATACCCTTTCCTGTCCTTTCTCTCCCACCCCCTTCCCCCCCCCTGGGCCCCCCCCCCCCCACTTATGTTACCGTAAAAAGATGGTCATGTAAATTCATCTGGTTGCTATGGAGTAGGCCGGAGTAAAAAATTATTGTCTCTTGTAGATGAAGATAGCTGGTGCATAACCCCAGGTCCAGTTTCCTGCATTGAAAATTCTGTGTGCAAATTGAAGGACAAGAACAAGCTCAAAAAAAGCTATTGTCATGTTTTCTCTCTCTATCTCTCTCTCTCTCTCTCTCTCCTCCCCCCCTCATTTATTTATTCACTCATTCATTTTTATTTATTTATTGCATTCCATTTATTCATTCATTTATTTACTATTTTTGACTCCGCCTTTTACATAGGAAAGGGACACAGGCCCTTTTATATATTTTTCTGAAATGTAGAATAACGTTTTAGAACTAAGAGAGGGGGACCTTAGAGATGATCATTTAATAGTAAAAAGTGAATTGGGAGTTGAGACTTGGGTTCCAATTCTAATTTGACTACTCTTTTTAAAAAGTAATTTTTAATTCTCAGAATAGAAGAAGCATTTCAGTAGCATAGTGCTATAATAAAGGTCTTTACATGTAAAACTGCAAATGTACTATGAACAACTTATTATTCCTTTCAAATATGCAACAAAATTATCATGTAAATCTTCCCCTCTTTCCCCCTTATAGTTTTCCTCTCCCTTTTCCCATTCCCCTTCTTCCTTGTCTTAAGTTGACCACGTTGTAGTTGGTTAAATACAGGCCAGTCATTTAATCACTCTACAAAATGAAAAAAGCATAAGACTCAGTGAAAATAGCTTTTTATGTACTTTTCTGTTTCCTATGGTCCTTATCTTCCTTTTCAGTACCTCCAATAAAGCTCTAGTACTTCTGAAAAGTCTCTATTGCTACCTGATGTTCATGCAGACTCAATTTATTGGTTCTATTTTCCTCATCTAATTCTTTCCTTTTTTGATAATTGGAGGTAGCACATTATTCATATTTAACACCTTTAAAGTTTCCAAACCTTGAACCTTCAAAGTAGTTTAGTGTTTTTCTTATTGTTTTGATGTGACTGGACTTTTTAGTGGCTTTTAAAGGTAACTTTGCTAAATAATGCCCTTTTAGTCTTCCATAGATAATAGGAGTAAAATTTCTTTGTTTTATAATTAGGTAATGATTTTTGGAAGCATTTTCTTTTAATTATAGAGAAGGATCTGTGGGTTTATAGTTTGTGTGGCACAGCAGATGATGTGTGAAAAGGAATGAAAATGTTTTATTCTCTCTCTTTTTTTTTTTTTTTTGTCTCCTCTCCCCCCTAGTTATCTCATTCTTGGACATATCTAAACTCTGTGTTTTTGTACCATTTTTCTTTTGTCTTTAGTAGTTAGTATTTTCTTCCTTCTGCTTGCCTATTAATATGTTTGCCACTTTTTTTTCCTTGTAAAAGCAAACAAAATTATGTGTGAATGGCTAAATTTCTTCTGACATTGGAAATGAGACCACAGCAGAATGGGAGGAATGCTGAATTTAGGAGACCTGGAAATGATCTTTTGCTCTTAAGTTAAGATGATCATGGGGAAGTCATTTAATACTCATGTTTTTTTCATCTGGAAAAAAAGAATGGAGCTACTTGCCGCATATGTTTTTTATGCAGAAAGCACTTTGTAAATAACTATGAGAAGTTATTATTCAGATAAGGAGGATAATGATACTGCATGATGGAAGCAGGAAATTGATGCATGTATCAGTGAATGCCACCTAGTAAATAGTTTTAGGACCAATCTCATTTATTAACTGTGTATGAAGTATGAGAGACTGGCCCAAAAAGTAAGAAATATTTATAAGACTATTTCCCATTCTAATGTGCTGCTTTTGTTGAAGTTTTTCTGACTTGGGTTAATTTCTGTCTAATGATACTATGAGTTTTATAAACTTGGAGTATGAAAGATTCGGATTTGAGACCTGATTTGGATACTTACAAGCTTTGTGTCCCTGGGCAAGTCACTTAATTGAGCCTCTAATTCTCTATTTTCTGTAAACTGAGTGTATAAATCTTTTCAGATTGTTGTATAAATCAAATCAGATAATGTTTATAAAATGATTTGCAAATATGAAAATATTAGAAAGAAGTCAAGTCAGAAGCAATAGCAGTATTTTTCCAGTGTCTGTTTTCCTGTTTGATAAAGACCATGGCACATTTATGTCTACTTGTTTTTTATTTTTATAGCTTTTGTCTATGTCCTTTTGTAAATGACTTCAAAGGGTCCCATCTGCCGACCCCCAAGTGTTGGGAACCTTTTCTGAATTGTCTTGACCTTGAAATGATAATAGTTGAGCAGTGGAGCTCTCTGTGGATTATCCTTTGTTCTCATGATATGACACATCTATGTGATTTTTCAGTTACCTTTTTTTATGATGCTATCCTTTACACTATTCTCCTTCTCACTTCCTTATTTGTAATATGTGCCCATCAATTCCATTTCCATTGCTCTTTGGATGATATTCTACTTCATTTTCCAGAAGACTGTGGTCTTCAATGGTTCATCACCATACAGCTTCACATGGAAAATATTGGTATTAACTAGGTGGACCTTTGTTTTAAGGATGAGAAACAAAGCTTGTGAGTCATTTAAAGAACTTTGCTATATTCCAAAAGCAGTCATGCCAATCTTCTGTTGAATTCTTGAACTGTTTGCATTATCTATTTAAAAAGTACACTCACATTCTGATGTGTTATGAGCTCTATCAATTGTTTATTCAATTGTGTATTATGGAAAATAATTCTTTTTTTAATCTTTTAACTTCAGTACTTTTTTTTTTAAATTATTATAAATCCCATTTAGAAAACTTTATAGTATTCTAGGACAACAGTGTTATTTGGAAACAGGAGCATTATGGAGGAACTAAGCCCTCTACAGGGACTCTTTTCAATTAACACTCTTTCCTGGATCCCTTCCATAATTGGCAAATATCTTTGGGAAGCAGATATTATTTTTTAAGTTGCTTTTAACATTAATAATCAGAAAACTTAATTTATTTCTGTTATCTCTTTTAAGAAATCTTGTGTGATCTTGATTTGAATGTGACACCTTATTTTAGAAGAATCTATAAGGTGATAATTTGTTCTACAGAATCAAGTTTTCTATAGTATAGAAATAAGCACAGTAGGATCTTTTGTTATCTTTAAATTTCAGTCAATTGTATAATTTTTAAAATATAGAATATCACTTGGGAAAACCTACTGCTTACCCTCACCAGAGAAGTCCTTGAAGTATATGAAGCTCAATCTAGTAAAAATATTATATGAAGTGGAAAGTAGGCATATATATTATTCATTATTGATGTACTTTTGGTTGGTTTTCCGGGTGATAATAAGTTTCAAGATTTTCCCTTGAGTTGGGTATCTTTTCCTTCTTGAGGAAATTGAAACCTTGGGAATTAGTCCCTCAGTGCTCTCAAAATTGCATTACCTCTAGTGTGATCTTTCTGCACCTTTCTCCATCCATCCACTTTAGTTTAGCTATTTTTGACACTTTTCTTATGTGCTGCTTCCATCTACTTCCTCAAGAGGCACTCTTAACACGAATTTTTGATTCCAAATGTAGTTGCTCTTCTGACTTCACTGGTGAAAAATTTCTTAGTACTTTCCCATTTTTTGTCCATCTGACTTCAGTTTGATACACACTTAAAAGCCTATCATACCTTATCTAGTTAAGTGTGATTTGCTTAGTTTAGTTTCTTTCCAAGCTTTCTTTAACCTGTTTTTGTTTTTTCTTTTAAGCCTAGTACTTCTCACTATTTTATGAAGGTATATGGCTCATAATCTTCCACCATCCTAATATAAAAAATTTTATAAAATGATGTTACCTTTTGCTGTCATCTTTCCTATTAGCAACTAGGTCAAATGTTTGCTGACTGACAATTTTAGACTTTTTTTAATCTCCACTTTTTATGGAAATTGATTTACATTGGTGTTGATATACTTTTCTCCATTCATTTTCCATTCTTCAATTTTAATTATTTGTTTAAATGGGTCAGCTTGGAGTTGTTTTAATTGCCCTCCATATATTTTTCTTATTTTTGTTCTTTTAACTTTGAATTTTTTATCTGATTTTTAGAGACAGTTGATTCAGGAATGACTCCTACTTCAATACTTGTTATAAATGACACCTGTGATCATTTTCTCAAAGAAAATATTCATTCCCTTTCTTCCTCTAAAATGCATATCAAGCATTTTTTTTTTATGAAGTTTTTCTTTTCCCCAACTACTAGGTATTTCCTCCCAAACTACTTTACATATAACTTCTTATTAACTTTATAGTTATGTTGTATGTATGTACGTACTTGTTGATTTCTCCTATTAAAATGCTAACTTCCTTGGAATAGAATTTATTTTATTCTTACAACACAGGTATAGTATCTGGCATGTAGTAAGTACCTAATTAATACTTGCTGATTGATTGATTAGTCATGGATCCTATAATTCTGGCCTCTCATTCCTTTCTTTGCAGAATTTCTCATCTACTTTCTACAATCCATGCTAGCTCATTAGTTGTTAATTTTTTAGGTTGTCTGTTTACATAAATTTTTTCATACGCACTGTAATATGAGATAATCCAAGCCTGCCACAAGAAATGATGCTACTTGTTTCTTGGATGTCTGATATAACTACCTTCCGTTAATTACCTCTTTAAAAAGAACTGTATAGGGGCAGCTAGGTGGCGCAGTGAATAGAGCACCAGCCCTGAAGTCAGGAGGACCTGAGTTCAAATTTGGTCTCAGACACGTAACAGCTGTGTGACCCTGGGCAAGTCACTTCACCCCAATTGCCTCAGCAAAAAAAAAAAAAAAGAACTGTATAATCCAAGTTTCTATAATTTAACTTTAATTTCTTATTATTTGTTATCATGTATGTAGAATTATAATTAGAACTTTGAAATGAACTTTAGAGATATAATATAGTATACTGGAAAGAGAGAGTCCTGGACTAAAAATCAGGAAATTCTGAGTTTTGGCATGATTTTTACCATTTTGCTGTCTTGGTTTCTTAATTTATAAGTTAGATAATAAGGCCTGCCCTCTGCCTACCTTACCAAATTGTTTTGAGATACAAATCATCATCAAAACTTATGAAGAACTTTAAAGTAATTAAGGTGGTAATCTTATCTGGTAAAAAAAAAAATTGCCAGATTATTTTATCATTTTATTTTTATTTTATTTTGCTGATGCAATTGAGGTTAAGTGACTTGTCCCAGGGTCACACAGCTAGAGTTGTTAAGTGTCTGAGGTGAGATTTGAACTCAGGTCCTCCTTATTTCAAGACTGGTGCTCTATCCACTGCACCAACTAGCTGCCCCTCAGATTAATTTAGCCTATAGATCACTTTGAGGCTTGAAATAATTTAAAATAATATTTATTTAATTATAAATTAATTAAAAAAATTAATTTTAAATAAAAAATAATTTTAAAATGAAAAGTGTTGATCTTACCAGAATGGCATATTCTCCAGACAAAATGAGGTCAAGAAAATTTTGTAAGTAAGAGGAAACTTACTCCATTTTCATATCAAAAAATGCTATATGTAGTAAGAATTTTTTTAAATAAATATTTATTAGATGCCATTTTTGTGAAAACTCATTGCTAGATGCTACTTTCAAATTGTTTACAGTCAGATGGGGGAAATAGATATAGGCATATTGAAGGACAATTTGGAGGGAAAGTATATTTGAAAGGTGTGGAAAATTAGAAACAGAGAAGTAAGAATGAGAATTAAGGAATAGCCTATTAATCAGCTTGATTAGAACATAGGGTTTAGGAAAATAACTTTTTAAGAATTAAAACTGAAAAGGTAATTGAGCAAGATTGTGTTCAGTATCAGGAACAAGCATTTATGCATTATTTGTGGAGATTCTTTGTAAGTGATTGAGGAGAGAAATGATTATAAGAATGAAAAGTAACAATAATTCCTTTATTAACTACATGAAGAATTGTTTATAGGTCAGAAGCATTGGTGGATACAGTGTAAAGTTCAGAGGCTATTAAATAGTCAAAGGTCAAAGAGATGAATTAAACCAGGATGATTGTGGTAAAAGTCAAGAAGGAGATAATGGATGTATATGGATGGATGATGATGCATGATGGAAAGAATGGCAAAACTTTTACAATTGATTAGAGCGCACTGGGGGATGCTGACAGGAGAATCAAAGAAGAATCTTAAGTTTAAGTAACAAAAAAGATGATAGTGCTTGCTATATAAAAAGATAAGTTGGCTTACATGGAATACAGTTTGGACATTGAGGTAGTCCAGTTCCCATATTTTATATTTAAGGATACTAGGACCTAGAAATCTGAAGTGACTTGCTGAAGGTCATAGAACTGTCACCATGGCGAAAATCGAGAACTACAAGCCTTTTGACCCAGAGTTCTGTGTTATTTGGCCTGGAACACCATACAAATAAAGTGAAACATTTCATAGTGAATAGCCCAGCAAAAATGTGCACCTGGCCTTATTTAATTTCCACATCATTATTTAATGATGGTTGACAAGAATAAAATTGCAGTACATGGTTATATACTGTTAATCTGTCATCATCAGCCAGTGAGAGTTGAAAAGTTGGAATAAAGATTTGATTATTAAAAGACAAAACTAGCCCTCACACCCCCCAATGTATACTTCTCCCTCCAAAAAAATTTTTTTAATGTCTTTTATAATTTGATTCATTGAATGGAAAAAGTATAATTTATTCCTTATTTCTGTTTAACATTTAAAAAAATAACTAAAGGGGAACAAAACTCTACAAGTTTAAGAATGAATTTATAATCTTATGCCATTATTTTGAGAACTAACAGATTTAGCAATTGTGTAATGTCCTCCCAATGAGTAGCAGTACTGAACTGGACAAATACTGTTAAAAATCATCATTTTGTAGAGGGTGAAATGGGACAGAATGATTAAGATAAACCTTATGTCAAATTAGAATTTAGATCTAATTCAGTGCTTTTGCTATCAAGCTTGTACTTTTGATGATGCTTTGAGACTAAATCTTCTCAAAATATTTTCCGCAAGAATGCCAATTATATGGAGAAAAAATAACTTTGCACAGCATAGTTGCTTGGATTGTTGGTTTTGAATCAATAATTTTCATATTAGACTTTCCTAAGTGAGCATCATGAGAAGGATGTCAAAATATGGCTTCATTTAGGACTATATGTAAATCTTTATCCGCTAAAATTGACCTAACAAGTCAATTGTTAATGCCTTATTTACAGATATCCTGGACCAAAGTCTTACTTGAATTGTTAGCCTTCAGTACTGTTAAAACTTGACTTGCTTTCTATTACATGTACATGTTACATATTGCTTTATAATATAAAGGGTAAGGCATTTTATGCCTTCTATATTCTGTTTGAAAGTAGATTGATTCAGATTAGTTATAATCTGCTACTTACATGAATTTTATGGCTTTGGGGCATGGATTGGGACATCTTTTCGTATGGATGAGAATGGCCTTATTAAAAACTTTTCAGTCGAATTCAATAAAGTATTTACTAAGCACTTACTATATCTGTACAAGGCATTTAACTGTGCTTTTATGAAAAATTTAAAGAAATTGACAGTCAGTCTTGCCCA
Organism: Myrmecobius fasciatus; assembly: GCA_023553655.1. Taxonomy (NCBI): domain Eukaryota; kingdom Metazoa; phylum Chordata; class Mammalia; order Dasyuromorphia; family Myrmecobiidae; genus Myrmecobius; species Myrmecobius fasciatus. The sequence continues at coordinate 92,309 of JAJPUD010006839.1, read as the reverse complement.
TGGAAAACTTAACATTATCCCGAGGGTAAAATGGAGTGTGCAGCATAGAATGGCCCAAAATATGTTAGGTACACGGAAAACAGGAATATAAGGTAGAGAGTGATAAGGGCAGAGGCAATGAAAGATTCAGACAAATCTTGGAAAATTTGGGCGAGAGAGTACATTTTAGCTGGTTTGATTAATGTGAACTTCACAGAGGACACATCTCTGGCACCTTCAATGAGCTTTGAAGGAAAGGAAGAGTTCTGAAACACAGCTTAAGAGAGAGTACATCTCAGGGATAGGAAACAAGGTGAGTTCATAAGGTAGGAGATTCTATGTCATGGTTGGAACAGTTGATAGTCCAGTTTTTCTAGAACATAAGAGTTCATGAAGGAATATTAATGACAACAATAATAGATATGTGCAGGTGTGTGGCTAAGAACTATGTATAATAAACACTTGACAATTTTTATCTTGTTTAATCCTCACAACAACCTTGGGAGGCAGGGGCTATTTTTCCCCATCTCGGGGGCTGTGAGAGACAGAAATGGTAAAAATTGAGATGGATATTTAAATTCCTGAATAATTGAAATTAAATTGAATATGAAAGAAGGAAGTTGGCAGGAATGGTGAGGTTAAAAGTGTTTCTAGATCAAGAACTTAGTGTTGGTCATGCTGAATCAAGTAATAATAGAATGTCAATGTGGAGATGTCTGTTACACAGTTGTAGATATAGACTTAGAACTCAAGGGAGAGATGATCACCTCTATATACCTGAAACAACCTCATAGAATTTTCATAGTAGAAGAGAAGCATAATCCTGTCTCTTGTGATGGAGGAGGAATATGGACAATACCATTATATTCTTTTCTTTTTTTTGGTTTATTTCTAATGTCTTCTACATTTTGTCTTCTCAACTTTCAGTTCTAATGCTCTAAATTGTAAGAACATGTGACTCAAACTACCTTTCAGGTTTGCCTTTATATTATTAAAAGTTCAGGTAGCTTTATTTTAAAACAGTAGACCTCCAAAGCATGTTGACATTTCATTTGGTGTTGACTGACCTTTAATCTTATTGTCCATTTGGGGCAGGGCTTGTATGATGATTTACAAAGAATTGTGCTGAGATGTTGTGCAATAGCTGGCAAGTAATGCTCTCTTTTCAACTCTCCTGTGTGGAAGAAAAAGTCTTCACACAAGTACTAGGAAGCCAGTAAGGAAATCTTGGATGTTCTGGTGGCTTCAACCATAGATAGCTACCTACCTTGCCAGAGTAAGAAGTAATATAGTTTCTCTCTTGAAATTGGGGATAAGACAGGATTGTTGTAGTTCTCACTTAAATATTATAGATTAGATTTAAATATGGTCATTGAACTGTTCTTTGAGCATATCTTTATGGCCCTTCTCACTTTCTTCTCCCCATTCCTTTCCTTCAGAGGACTGAGTGTTGCAACTATTTTTCTGGAATCAGTAGCATTTGAGTAGCTTGGTAACATGGTAACCTTTGTAATTAAATTTAAGTGTTGAAAGTCACCTAGTTCATTCTTCACTTTGCATAATAGTCAGTCTTGTAATCATAATGATATGACATCATCAACATTGTCCTCCATATTGGTCTGTAACTGCCTCCAGAAATGGTATAGAAGGCTAATGAACCAAGAAAAAGTTGATTCCCTTTGAACTGAACCCATTAGAGTTGTGATCTTTTTTGTTTCTTGGATCCCTTTGACAGTATGTTGAAATTTATGGATACTTACTTCTTCAGAATAATACTTTTCAATTTATAAAATCAAATATATATTAAATACACAATATATAGAATTCTAAAGGAAGTTAATTACTGAAATGCAGTTGTAGAAATATTAAATAAACAGATTCATATATACTTGGATAGGAACCCATGTATTAGAGGAAGTATTGTTGAAATAAGTTGGAAAGAAAGGAAGGCAAATGAGAGCATGGATTATGTATGTCCTTATCTAGGCACTGCTTGTAGACAGTAGGCAAAGTAGCAGAAGCTAGAATGACCCCCCAAAAAGGTTTTTTTGATGCTAGAGAAAGTGACTCTCGTGTGTGTGTGTGTGTGTGTGTGTGTGTGTGTGTGTGTGTGTGTGTG
>JAJPUD010006839.1:46978-90201 GCA_023553655.1 Myrmecobius fasciatus | reverse complement strand
TGTGTGTGTGTGTGTGTGTGTGTGTGTGTGTGTGTGTGTGTGTGTGTAACTCAGTTCTCAAAAGGCTAAAGGAGTAAACAGGAGTTATAATATATTTGTGATTAGGGGCAGCTAGGTGACTAAGTGGATAGAGCAACAGTCCTGAAGTCAGGATGACCTGAGTTCAAATCTGCTTTCAGACACTCAACACTTTCTAGCTGTGTGACCCTGGGCATTTAACCACAATTTACCTGAGTTCAAATCTGGTCTCAGACACTTAACACTTCCTAGCTGTGTGACCCTGGGCACCCTCAGCAAAAAAGAAAAAAAAATTAATAATAATAATGATATATTTGTGATCAAAAGACTTATGTTCAAATCTTGAACGACTACTTTTCCAAGCTTTATGATTTGTTTAAGTCATTGACGTTTTTGGGTCTCTGTTTCCTCTCTGGTGAAATAGGGAGTTTGAACTTAGATGGTCGATTAATGTTTCTTTTATCTTTAAAATGCTGTGACTACTTGGGGCTTCAGTACTATGTGCCTGGATTTTTATTTTTACTTATGGATCGTGTATGCTATTATTAATATCTGAGCAGAGAGGCCAGAGATGAAGCTTTATTTTTTCCCCCAAAAAAGGAAATCATAAAGGAATTTCTATATAGATTTATTTATTTATTTATTTTGTGAATTTGGGGGAAGAAGAATGACCCTACTCTAATAATTACCATTGGGTAACTACACATACAATTTGTATATATTATTAAATTAGTTGTGCCAAGTGGTTACATTTGCAAGAAAGATTAATGGAAATTTAAGAAATAATATCAAAGAAACTCTAAAATCCTCCATCTTAGAAGATGAATTGATGTAGCTCTTGTAGTGAACAAAAATTATGGAAAAGATTATTTATAGGTTCTCTTCATTGATGAGTCACTGAAAGGTCATCATGTTTCTTTTGGACTCTGCTGTATTCTTGAATGAAATGACTCTGCGTTGGTTTGTATTTAATAGATTTATTGAGTTTGGAGACTGAATGATTGAGACTATAGTTCCCTTTACCTATAGCTTCCAACTGGGTCTGTACTAATATGAACCAGAGATATCTGGCATTTGATATGTGTTTGATTTTAAAACATAAATTAATATTTGCATTATATCTTTATGTATTTTGTAAATCTCTGAACCCTAGTAGAAAACTACTGCACCAATGAGTTAGCTCAAGTAGCTAATCATAGTTTTACCTTTGGAATATGTAACTTTTGTAATTTTCCAAGGACATAATCCTTTAGAAGATTATTGAAGTCATAAAGTTATATAATTTATGAAAGGGCCTGACTTACTCTCAGGTATATTGAAAAGATTCTCATGTCTCCAAAGGAATAGCAGATTGTGTGTTGAAATATATAACAGCATATTGATCATTTAGATTTTGGATCATGCATCATGGATTTAGATAATATCTTAAAAGTCATCATGTCCAACTTCCTTCTTTTTAAGGAAACTGAGGTCAGAGATGGTTAAACAATTTAAAGTCACAGCCAATGAGTACAGTGTTCTAAATATTTCCCAATTCTCTTACTGCATCCATGTTTATTTATTATTCACAAGATTTCTTGTTATTTTTGTCATTATGGAGTCTTTTGAGGATATTCAATTAGCTGTTTAGCTTTGGATCTGTGAAATCTATGAGTGATCTCAACAATGTGACTACTTCCTTCAAGTGATCACTTCATCCTTTCCTATCCTGATTTTCCATGATTTTTCTATAGAAGTTATACCTCTTGTGTTGAGACTTTCTTCTAGTTAAGTTACTATTTTACAGAGAACAGTGTGACATTTGGGCTTTCCTGTCTCTTATCCTTTACTTTGGTAATATGTCTAAGCTGCCTTTTTAGATCACTCCTGCCCTTGAAGATTTCTTTTATCCCATTTCTTCCAGTTTCTCCTGGAAGAATACTGATCTTAATAATCCCAAAGATTAGCATTGAGTAAAAAGCTTTTCTCATATCTCAGGTGCTCTGTGTGTGTGTGTGTATACATGTACTATAATAACTTTAAGTAGCTGTTATTTCTCTAGCAACTTAAGTTTTGCAAATGTTCTCATTTGACCCTCACAACAATTCTGTGAGGTAGGTACAAGATATATTTTTAAACCCTATTTTACTCAATTTTGGTATTTTCGAATACTGTTAAATACCTTTTATAATTGTTAGTTTATATTATGTTTGCTCTGGAGATTTTGTGTAATATGACAATAACAATGAAATTTCTGAGAATAAAACTTAATTTTGTATTATGAACTTTAACAAAGATAAATCATGTATAAAAATTATCATTTAATCACTTGTAAGTAAATGAACTAACAATTCAGTTGGTCTTTCCAATTCTGATGAAGCTCTTCTATTGTATTTAAAAATTACATGAGGTAGTGTTGGCATGCACACACACTATTATTTTCCCTCTAAACTGACCACAGGAAAAGAAGGTGGCAAAGCAGATAAAGGACTAGGCCTGGAGTCAGGAAGATTTGAGTTCAAATTCAGACTTAGATACTTTCTAGGTGTGTGATCTAGGGAAGTTACTCAGCCTCTGCTTGCCTCAGTTTCCTTAATTGCAAAAAGGGGATAATAAGCATCTACCTCCTGGGTTGTTATAAGAATCTAATGAGATATTTGTCAAGTACTTAGCAAAGTACCTTGCGCATAGTAGTTGTTTAATAAATACTTTTCTCCCCCATTCCAGGACCTCTAGGTGTTTTCAAATTTTGTAACAAATTAAGATAATTGGCTTATGTTAAGCAGGTTTGAAGTCCATTTCTACCATAAGAAAGTTGTTTGCCTTTTAAATATCATTTATTATTTCTATCATAGATAAATACAACTTGAGTTTTACTGTTTATAAGTATAAAATCTGCACAAAGTTGTAACATAAGGAACATGAATACATGTATTTGTGCACAGGTAAACATATGCACAGAAGAGGTTGAGTGTTAAAATAAAGAATAGTGTTTGAATGCTTTTAAATGATACAAGGTGCAGAATTTGGCAATATAAAGTAAGGATGGCATTTTCTGCTTAGATTATTACTTAGCTGGTGTTTTTAATATTTTAATGTTCTATGAAACTATCTACTTGCCAATCTGGAAAGTTTTGCTTGTAACTTCTAAATGAAAACCATGATGCATCCTATAGCTTTTCTTATCAAAGTGAACCACTTAGATTGTTCTCTTCCCTAAAGTCACATACAAAATACAGAAGCTGTGTTTCTGAAAGGAATTGTCTGAACCGAATGAAAACCATTAACATTTGAAATGAGATAACTCATTAATCTGGGGTCAAAGTTTAGGGAATGAGCTTATCAATTCAAATGAATTTTCTAGATGATCTAAACTTGAGTGTGTCTATGATCTCATCCTTGTGTGTACTCTGCATTAATGCATTTTGCAACTAAAGCCAACCTCTTTAAAACATGTCAATTTTGGATACATCCATCTAACATCACTAAAATAATATTTAAAAATCAAAACATGTGTCCCTGACTTCCTAAACAAAGGATATTGAACATAATTTAGACCATGGTTATTAAAATCCATTGTTTTATTGAGCTTATGGTCTTCTGAGGTATGAGGTTGCCCCCTCATAAGATGGCTCTGTGCTCTGTTGTCTTAAGTCTTTGTGTGTAGAGAGAGAATGTGGGGTATTAGCTTGAGGACCTAGTTTTAAACCTTGAATATGAAGCTTATTTGTTGTAGGACCCAGGGCAAGCCACTTTGAATCTCAGTTTCTCATCTGTTAAATGAGAAAATAATACTTGAATTGTTTATCACACCATATTGTGAGGAAAATATTGTATTAACTTAGAAAGCACTAAAGAAATATGAACAATTTTTAGGCCTTCTATAAAAAGTTTGTTACTTTGCTCTTGGTTGCCACTTAATGTTAAATAGGTTTGAAGTAAGAAATTTAGAGTTTGTCTAAATTAAATGATAAAATTCATGATTTGTAGTGTGATGTAAGGCAAATATCTAATAGTCAAGATAAACAAATCATCATATTAGATTGTGGAATAAATGTGATTAGTGTGTGACTATTTTTGAGGAATTGAAAAGTGTTTAGAGATCCTAATTCTATTTCAATGAAATTTTCCTTTTGTTCATTGTCCTTTTTTTGAAATTGAGCCCCAGTTAATAAATAAAGGTTTTCCAAGATTCTACTACCAGATCTGTTGGCCCATATGTTTTGACCAGTCATTTATATTTGGATTTTTCTTGGCTCTTATTGATTTTGATTTTTTTTTTCTTTTCTGTTTTTTTGTTTGTTTGTTTTTTTAGGCAAAGTCGTGCATCTGTCATTTGTGTGGTGCCCACTTAAATAGACTCCACTCTTGCCTCTACTGTGTCTTCTTTGGCTGTTTTACAAAGAAGCATATTCATGAGCACGCAAAGACAAAGCGACATAACTTGGGTAAGTTGCCCTCTTAAAATCTCTAAATAGAGACTTGTTTATTTTTTTCTCTCTAAGTCTTCCTTTCCTTTGAACTGTTGTATAAAGTTGACAGTTTTCTATTCAATTCCATCATTCCTCATACATCTTCTTTCCCAAAAATAAGTTCTACAGTGGATCATTATTTCTCTTTATTTCATAATACATTGTGTCCTCCATATGGGGATTTTATGAATGTGTACTGAAATAAAAGAACAAGAGTTCAGAAGTGGAGAAAATAGTCATAAATTTATCTGATTTCTTTTTCAATATGTACATTTTCTACAGCTTAGGGTTAAATTTGTACATTGAGTTAAACCTTGCTCTTATTCAATTAATTTTTCAATTATTTTTTAACATCTTCACTGCATTTGTTTAAAACAAATGAAATGTCAAAACTTGATGTTTGCTTTTGGGATTCATAGATGGAAAATAAAACTAGTGTAGGTAAAATCAGTAAAAGCAGTTCTTAAAACTCGGCACTTAAACTATCAGTATCCATTTTGAGTTGTATGTATTTAGAGGATTTTTATTACTTTTAGTTATATATAGTTATAAAAAATCATAGTGCCTTCATATGGCATCGAGAAAAACAGCAAATTTCACATTCTGTATGCTTCTTTGTAGTATTAATATATTCTTTCAGATTCTTGCACCTCCATTTTCAGCTTCTGTAGGCTGTTAAAATATAGAAACTTAGAAAAAATCTATGTTAGCTTGGAGATTTATATTGATGTGGTATAAAATGCCAATGTGCAAATCTTGAATTTATTCTCTGTAACTGTTGCTACTTAAAATTCTCTATCTCTTCCTTCTTAGGAACTTATTTGATTACTTAAACATTGGTGGAAATCAGGAGGACCTGAGTTCAAATATGGTCTCAGACACTTAACACTTTTTAGCTGTGTGATCCTGGGCAAGTCACTTAACCCCCATTGCCTCAGGGGAAAAAAATCTAATTTGATAAATTTAATTTATTTTTTAACTTGGCATGATAGAAAGAAAAGAAACAGTTTGCTGAGGATGTAATCTTAGCTAGTATAATTCAGTGTTCTTAGTCATCTTTTGTGAACACTGTGGTCTAATATTTTATGTTTAATAGTTAGCATTAGACCGAACAAAATATGGTCAAAATTCTAAAATTATTACATAAGTCAAAGCATGTCCATGAAAAAGCTTTACTATACAGAGTAAAAATCCAACATGTAAACTAGTGAGCCTTTAAATGAGATTTTATGAAATCAAGTGACTTGTGGTTTTGTTTTTTGTTTCTGAAATTTAAAGAATTTAAGGCATTTAGATCATTTGCTATGTTTACATGACTTGTATCCATAAGTTAATAAGTTTAAACCTTTTTTTCTGGATTCTATCTATACTTAGTATCAGATATTATTTGGATATCTGTAAATTGACACAGTGTATAATTAAAACAATTTCTTAAAGGTAAGAGAATAATAGTAGTAACAAATTTTTTTTTATTTTGGTGGACTTTGTGCTTAATAATTGAGTTAAGAAAAAGATGCCTAATTGAAATCCACAGACTCTCTCCTCAACCCTTATTATATCATTTGGTCATTTAGGAAAAAACTTTAAATTCTGTCATCTCCTTTGTGGCATTGTTATTTTTGTCTAAATGGCCCAGTTCAGGATTTAAACTGATGACCATTTTTAATATAAATTATTTAATACTTAAAGGATATATAATTTTGGTTTGAGTACTAGAACCATTAAGAAAGATCTCAAATATCAGTCCTTTCTTATTTATTTTATGGCCTTTTTGAGTTTCTCTTGCTGAAAAATTACCATTTTGTCAGAATTGAACCTCTCTGATTTGTGAAGTCAATTTTCAGGCCAGTATTTGAGGTATTTCCAGCTTGGTAAATGATTTGCTAATGCTCGCTCTGCCAGTATAGCCTTTAAAAATTTAGGGCCATTTCCACATCACACTGTAAGAAGATCTTTTGAAGAACTAATGCTTTCTTTTTTTTCCCCACTGTTTTTAAAATTTATGTATTTAATATTTTCTCCAGTTACATGTAAAGTATTTTTAATAATTAAATTTTAATTAATTTTTTTATATTTGTTTTTAAAACTTTTAAGTCCTAGATTTTTTCCCTTATTTCTACCCCAGCCATCATTAAGAAATCATATGTGACATTTTACAAAACATTTACATGTCATATTATAAAAGAAAACATACATTTAACACCCCCTGCCCACCCTACCCAAACACACACCCCTCCCCCCCCCCCCCCAAAAAAAAAAATCCAGAGAGAAAGAAAGTCAGAGACTGACAATCAGTTTCTTCTTTGAGTATAGATAAGATTTTTCATCGTAAATCTTGCAGAGTAGTTGTGGATCATTGTATTGCTGAGAATAGCAGTTATCCCAGAACATTGTTTTTACTTTGTATACATTTCACTTTGCTTGAGTTCATGGAGATTTTCCAGTATTTTTTCTGAGTGCATCCTGCTCATCTTTTCCCATAGAAATGATGTAATATTGATGTAATTTTTGATATAATAATGATGTAATATAATATTAATATTCTATGGCAGTCACATATTACAGTTTATTCAGTCAGTCCCCAATTGATGGACATCCCCGTAATTTCCAATTTTTTGCCTTGAGAAGAGAGCTGCTACAAATATTTTTGTACATGAAGGTCATTGTACTTTTTCAAAAAATCTCATGCTTAGCAATGGTATTGTTAGGTCAAAATATATACATGAATTTGTAGCCCTTTGGGCATAGATCATTGATCATTTATCAATTGGGACGTGATTTTTTTTTTTTATAAATTTGACTCAAAAAACTTTATTTTAAAAAAATATAAAATAAATAAAAATGGATTTACTGGAAAAAGAAATAAAAGGCCTTCTATTGGTCTGATTAATCACAGTTGGACCTACTGTACCTTGATTCCAATATAACGATGTCATTTTGAATAAATTTCACTCAGTTCCCTATAAGTTTAAGAAATAAGATCTTATTCGAGAAATGATTGAAAATTCTTTTTACAATTCCTATTACTAACTATATTTCTCCCCCCCCTTTAGCTTTTCTTTCATTGTATCTGTCCTCGAGTGTTTTGTTGCTTACCACTGCCTCCTCTAATATGCCCTCTCTTTTCTCACCGTGCCCCCTTCCTGTAACACATTCCTCTCTTATTTTCCTTCAGGTTAAATTAGATTTCTATATTCATATTGAGTATCTGTTATTTCATCTTTGGGCCAATCCTTATGAGACTACAGTTCACTCATTCACCCTCTCCTCTCCCTTTTCACCTCCAACATAAAAGCTTTTTCTTGACTCTTTTTTTTGTTTGTTTGTTTTTAATGGCAGATGATTTACACAATTCCACTTCTTCCTTTCTCTTTCTCCCAGTACACCTCTTTTAAGTTGTAATCACTTTCTTGATTATCTCCTTATGCTTCTCCTAAGTCCTTTATTTGAAAATCAAGTTTTCCATTCAGCTCTGATGTTTTAATCACAAATGCTTGAAAATCCTCTATTTTATTGAATGTTCACCTTTCCCCCTGAAAGATTATATTCAGTTTCTTGGTTGTAATTCTAACTTCATTGCTCTCTGGAATATCACATTCCAAGCCCATTCCTCTGGAAGATGGTTTGTCTAAAAAACATGTCAAAAGAATTCTAGCAGTAATTTTTAGGTGTTTACTCTGTACCAGTATTACCCTACATGGACAGAAATTCATCTATGTCCTCAAGAATCTAGTTGGGAGGGGCAGCTAGGTGGCGCAGTGGTTAGAGCACCAGCCCTGAAGTCAGGAGGACCTGAGTTCAAATCTGGTCTCAGACACTTCCTAGCTGTGTGACCCTAGGCAAGTCACTTAACCCCAATTGCCTCAGCAAAAAAAAGCAAAAAAAAAAAAAAAAAAAAAAAAGAATCTAGTTGGGGGGGGGGGGAAAGTGTATGTGTGTGGCATATAATGATATATGTTTGCGATAAGAAGTGAAATAGGTAGTTTTTGAAAGAGAAACACTAACATCTAGAGGAGAGGGAATTATTACAAGACAGATGTAGGAGATGACAATTAAGTTCAACTTTGAAAGAAACCAGCAATTTTAAGAGATGGGAATTAAGAAAGTATATATACTTTGTGCTTGGAGAGACAGCTATGCAAAGGCAAGGAAGTGGGGTTTCCATATTTGTTTAAGACTGGACTTCTTAAACTTTTTCTACTTGAAATCCTTTTTCGCCTGAGAAATGTTTATGCCACTCTGGGTAGATGGGTACATAAAATAGGTATACCAAGCAAACATTTACTGATAATAAATCATAATTTCTTGACTCCCATATTGAGTTATTCGAGGGTGACCCACAATTTAAGAAGTTTTGGTTTAAGGAACAAAAAGAAAGCCAGACTGGTTGGATCATGGATAGAACAGGAGAATGACAGTGGCCAAACCTGTTTATCAGAAAGATCATTTGGACAGTTTCAAGGACTGGAGAAGGGAGTGAATTGAGGCTAGAAGATAAGTGAGGAGACTGTTGAGACCATTGAAAACCTGATTTCCTGTAGTGGCTGTGTGAGTAGAGAAGAGGAAATGGATGTCAGATAGAGAAGTAGAATCAACAAGTAACTGATTTAGAAGTATGAATGGAGTAGTAAGTGAGTGAAAATGAGTCTGAGGTTGCTAACTTGGGTTTTTAAACTTAACAAGTATTTGTATTAAGTGCCTTTTGTGTATGAGGAGCTAAGCTCAGTACTGGGTAAAACTGAATAAATAAAACATTCTATTTGCAAAGAGTTTATGTTCTAATGGAGGAGACAATAAGAATATTTATATTTATAAGTATACTGAAGAAATACAAATAGATACAAGCAATAAATACAAGTTAGTTGATAGGAGGTTGTTGCAAGAGCAGGGAATTAGAATCATAGAAAGTGGTGTTTGAATAGCCTCTTGAAGAAAGAGGGAGATTCTGTGAGGTGAAGGAGAAAAGAGATGGAATGCTATATAAAGGTGATGATTGAGCCTATGGGAACTGTTAACATCAGTGAGAATATGTAGAGAGAAGGCGATCCAGGACAGTTCCTTGTGAAAAACCCACAATTGGGGGCAGAATATAAATCATGATCTAGTAGAAGAGACACAAGTAATGGTCCAACAGGAATGAAAGAAAACAGGGAGACTAGCCAAGAGGAGGATATGGTTTAAAAAAAAAAAAAAACCTACAGAAATTAATTTTGGAGACAGAAGTTTTGTTTGTTATGTGACCAGGTTTTAGTGATATCCCCTTTACAAGAAGTAAAGAAAGGAGAGGAAGTGGGGGCGATGAATATAGATGGATTTTCTAGTTTTTAACTCTAAAAGAAAGCTGTAGGACAATAACTTAAGTAAGGGCTGGCCACCTGAAGATTATCTGCACTACTGCAGTGTAGGAGAGAAAGCTTTGGGGGACTTAGGATTAAGACAATACACATTGATTTGAGTGCGTTCTTTTGCTTTCCATATGCTATAAGTGCTGGATGGATGGATACTAGATATTTATAAAAACATTCATTTTCATTCAATAAGTATCAGTTAATTCAGATCTCATCCTACAGGTCTTTCTAACAACAACAAAAAAAAGGTAATAAGTATAGATTGGGGGGGAGGAGAGTGGTATACTTAAAACAGTTCACTCATCTACCTACCTAGATGATGGAGATAAATGTTGAATATAAATTTAGAAAAAATTTAATGTATTTCTTTTTTCTTTCATTGATTTTTATAATAATGCAAAGGGAGAGATAAGGGATTTCTAAAGTTTATTTCTGAAATCTAAAACTGATTTTTCCCTTCTAAATCAGACTGATCCTCTCAACATTTCTATTCTTTGTACATTGATTATTTTGGCACACATAGTGGGAGGATGAGGAACAATCCCATTCTCAGTAGCAAAACAGATTACTAGGTTAGGCCTTTGAATATAAGATATTTGAGTGGGATGAGAAAAAAGAAGATATCGTGGAATCAGGATAGGAATCTCTGAATTATAGGTAAAGTTATGGAAACACAGCTTATTCTTGGATAGAACTTCAGTTTGTTTAGAAGCACATTTTGAGAAGAGCTTTATGAATGAAAAACTGTTTCCTCTAGCAGTCTCACTAGCAACAGTCCATAAATTATGCCTCCTATAAGAGATAGCTTTGTTTATCCTGATGTGTCTGTTTCTTTGTTTTTCAAATAGGAATTATAACTTTGATGCTCCCAAGCAGAGTGATCTTTATTCAGCAGCCCTGCCCATATACACGTTTCATATCTGGCTTCTAGCCACATTGCAAAGTCTGCAGAGACACTTTGAGGAAGAACAATCTTAAGAATTCCTGTCTGTTTTTTAGGCCTTATTGCTAGTATGTGTTGGCTCTTAGGAGTCACTCTCTGACTAGTATAGAAAGAGAAGCTGCCTCAATAGGGGGAGTCATTCTCCCACTGCATCCAAGGCCATCTCCAGTCGTCCTGAGCTGTATCTTGCCCCTGGACTCAGAAAGTGAGGCAGGTGACTTTGTACAGTCCTCCCTCATTTCAATCCAATTCACTTGCGTGTTTTGTTATCACTTCCCTGAAGTCATGGTCCTCTTTGAAAATGAAGGACAAACTCCAACACCAAGTAAGTAGGACAGCAATGGAATCTAACAACTTCTTATTTAAAACCATTAAGTCATTTCATCAGATTTTATTGAAATTTTATGTAAAATGTGAGGACTTGATTTTAATTCAAAAATATTAATGAAGAAAATTTTCAACAAAGAAAACTGACTTGATTAAAAAAATTATCAGTCAAATATAACTGAAATCCTATAAGCAGCTCAATTCTAGCTTGTTATCTCTGCTGCTGATGTTTCTACAAGAAGACGCAATATAGTTCTTTGAAAAATCACTATATATTTTTAAATTGTGACTTCTAAAAATCACCTAATTTCTTCTGGTCTAATGTTAGTTGCCATGGAAACTACAGCAGAAAATGTACTCTGAAGCTGACTTCTAGGAATTCTATATTTCAGCTGTAACTGGCATCCAAGTACTGAAGATGGTGGGGGTTTTTTTGTTTGTTTGTTTTTTTCCTTCAAACATCTACTAGCGTGAGAAGAACCAGAATTTCTTATTTTTTTTCCTTTGCTACCTCATTATTTAGGTGTTTTTCCCCACTCCATTGCTCATCCAATAGGACCCAATATTACTTTTTTTACTTGCTTACTTTTTTTTTTCTTTAAAATTGTGTGACCTCCTTTGTCCACAAATACTTGGAATTTGAGTACTTTAAATACTAAAAATCAAAATTAAGCTAATGAAGTGACATAAAGTAACTACATTAAAATTCAGCTATATCACTGATGAGAATCCTGAAAGAATTTTCCGTTAAAGCTGAACCTAATGTATCAAAAGTAAATGTTGAAATTAAAACTTAGCAATTAAATAAAAATATCACATAGCACATTCTTTTGTTCTATATACTCACATGATAAGTAAATACTTTTCCACTAGAGGGCATATTTCTCATATGATATGACAATTATAGTTCAATTTGCCTTCAAGCTTTAAAAGGATGTCCTCCCCTTTATTTTATTCTCAGCATAGAAATAAAAGAATTCAGATGAGCAAAGTAAACACTAAGGAATACCTAATGATCATATGTAAAATTCTAAGCTTTAGATTACATGCACTTTATTTTTTATTTTTATTAAAGCTTTTTATTTACAATACATATGTATGAGTAATTTTTTCAACATTGACCCTTGCAAAACTTTCTGTTCCAAATTTTTGTCCCTCCTCCCCATCCCCTCCCTTAGATGGCTGGTAATCCAGTACATGTTAAATATGTTAAAATATATAAGTCATACACAGACACAGACACACACACACACACACACACACACACACACACAAATTTATATAGTTATCTTGCAGCACAAGATAAATCAGATCGGGGGAGGGGGGCGGTGGCAGTGGTAACCTGAGAAGGAAAACAAAAGGCAAGCAAACATCATCAGAAAGCGTGAAAATGCTATGTTGTGGTCCAGACTCAGATCCCACAGGCCTCTCCCTAGATGACTCTCTTCATCACTGAACAATCAGAACTGATTTGAATCACCTCATTGTTGAAAAGAGCCATGTCCATCAAAATTGATCATTATATAGTCTTGCTGCTGTGTATAGTGATCTCCTGGTTTTGTTCATTTCACTTAGCATCAGTTCATGTAGGTCTCTCCAGGCCTCTCTGAAATCATCTTGTTGGTCATTTCTTACAGAACAATAATATTTCCATGACATTCATATACCATAATTTATTCAGCCATTCTCCAATTGATGGATATCCATTCAGTTTCCAGCTACTACAAAAAGGGCTACCATAAACATTCTTGCACATGTGGGTCCCTTTCCCTCTTTTAAGATCTCTTTGGGATATAGGCCCAGTAGAAACACTGCTGGGTCAAAGGGTATGCACAGTGATAATTTTTTGAGCATAGTTCCAGATTGTTCTCCAGAATGGTTGGATTCATTCACAGTTCCACCAACAATGTATCAGTGTTACAGTTTTCCCACATCCCCTCCAACATTCATCATTATTTCCTGTCATCTTAGCCAATCTGACAGGTGTGTAGTGGTATCTCAGAGTTGTCTTAATTTGCATTTCTCTGATCAATAGTGATTTGGAGCATTTTTTCATATGATTAGAAATAGTTTCAATTACTTCATCGGAAAATTGTCTGTTCATATTCTTTGACTATTTATTGATTGGAGAATGGCTTGAATTCTTATATATTTGAGTCAATTCTCTATATATTTTAGAAATGAGGCCTTTATCAGAACCTTTGAATGTAAAAATGTTTTCCCAGTTTATTGCTTCCCTTCTAATCTTGTCTGGATAGTTTTGTTTATATAAAAACTTTTTAACTTAATATAATCAAAATTATCTGTTTTGTGACCAATAATGATCTCTAGTTCTTTGGTCACAAATTCCATTCTCCTCCACAGATCTGAGAGGTAGACCATCCTACATTGTTCTAATTTGTTTATAATATCATTGTTTATGTCTAGATCATGGATCCATTTCGACCTTATCTTGGTATACAGTGTTAGGTGTGGGTCAATGCCTAGTTTCCGCCATACTAGTTTCAAATTTACCCAGCAGTTTTTGTCAGTGAGTTCTTATCCAAAAAGTTGGGATCTTTGGCTTTGTCAAACACTAGATTACTATAGTCATTAACTATTTTGTCCTGTATACACTTTATTTTTGTATTATGTAAATTTTGTTACAAATAATGACAAAAAATGATCTTGATTGTTTCTTTGTTACCTCCTATCCTTTGTATTTTATCATGACATCTTTTTATGCGTTTGCTATTACTTTAAAAATCAGGAGGACCTGAGTTCAAATGTGGCCTGAAGACACTTAACTCTTCACACTTCGTAGCTGTGTGATCCTGGACAAGTCACTTAACCCCAATTGCCTCAGCAAAATAAATAAAAAAAAATTTTTAAATAGGTAGTTATTGTGTATACTCTGATACCCCTTTTTTGCATCACTTTATATCTGTCTTCAGATTTATTTTTATTTTTCATATAAGTCTGTCATTTTTGAAGAGCAATAATTTTTCATTATGTTCTGATATAATTTGTTCAGTCATTTACCTATGGTTAGACCAACAGTTAAGTTTTACTATAAATAAAGCTCTTGTGAAGATTTTTGGTCCCTAGCTTTTTTCCCTATACATTTCTTTACTTTTTTTTCCTACATTAATAGGATATAGTGGTATGACTGTACAGAAGAATTTTATTCCCTCGAGGTTCTAAATCTTAAATTGATTCTCTATAAGTGCCGTGTTTCCATTTTGTAGCAGAGATAAAACTATTAACTATTTCTTTAACTATAAATAGTAGCAGTATTTTTATTTTATTTATTTATTTATTTATTGCTACCTTTAAGGACAGTCACAGGAATGTTTGTTTGTTTTTAGAACATCAAGAAATAGCTTGGAAATCAGAGTTTTGAAAAAATTTAAAAGACCATGCTACTAATGGGTTATTATCTGTTGCTGATGAAAGTTTGTGGCATTTTTTTCAATATTGAATGTTGATAGTTTAATAAGTTTTGCAAATTTTTAGAGATCTTTAGTCCTTCTACAATGTCATAGCATTGGGGAGGGAGCTCTTAGATTTTCTTTCTTGATACTTTTGTTGTTAAATTATGAGGCAGTGGGAACCCGAAATGATACAGATAATTGAAATCTGCTGTTAAACTCTATTTTAACCACTAATTTCATTTAGCCATACACCTGGAGCTGGGAAGATGATGGTTGAAGTCCAGCCTCAGCTGTTTATGGCCTTTGAAAATCACTTATCTCTTTGAACAGCATTATACTGCCTGTCAAATTTTCTTGTAGTCTGAATTTCATAATTGTTGTGAGGAAACCATTTTGTAAATTAAAAAGGACCAAATATGAGGTTTTGGGTGATGGTGATTGTTATTTGATTTCCTTTCTGCTCAATTTTGGCTGTTATTTAAAATGGCAGATTTGCATTTCCTCTTTGTCCTGCTCTCTGACTAGAAAGAGATTTCACAAGCAGTTCGATTGTTTCTCTAAAGTGTGCAGAGGAATTAATATGTGGATAATGAAAAATTTAGTTACCTGTTAGTGATGCCATGGAAAATTGTTAAGTCCATAGTTAGAAAGTTAATGGCTGAGGCAGCTAGGTGGCACAGTGGATAGAGCACCAGCCCTGAAGTCAGGAGGACCTGAGTTCAAATTTGGTCTCAGACATTTAACATTCCCTAGCTGTGTGACCATGGGCAAAAAACACCCAAAACCCAACGCAAAAAAACAGTTAATGACTTTTAATCAATAAATGCAACAAAAGATCTTCTATTGTGATAGATTGGATATATGTGGCAAGAATGAATGAGGTATTTAGGGTAGGCAGATGTAGTACTTGCTGAATGGCTATTCATCTTCCACACCACTGCCAGTTTGCTATTCCTAAAGCATAGCTCTACCTTTGCTACTCCTGTAACTCCTCTGTTCCGTAGTTTTCATTGCCTCTTGGATAAAATAAAAAATTATTACCCTGAGATGTAGAAAGCACTACATTAGGTTCCCATTCACTTTTCCAGTCTTACTTCATATTGTTCTCTTTTATACATTCTTCATTCTATTCAAAATGGCATTTTGGTTGTTTCCTGTATTTCAATGTCCCACTCCTTTCTAAATGCCATTGTGAAGATAGTACCCTATGTCTAGAATGCACTCCTTCCTCCCCTTCTTTTCATGGACTCCTTAGCTTCCCTCAAGCATACCTGAGGGACTACCTCCTCAAACAAGGCCTTTTTAATTCCTTCAGTTAGTAATCTCTCTTGCATGAAATTATTTTGTATAATATCTTTGTCTTTGATTATCTATGAACATGTTGCATTCTTCCTTTTGAATATAAGTTTCTTTGGAGTGGGGAATATTTTCTTTTTCTTCCTGACACAGTAGCACCATTATGTTCTTAGAGTACCTAATATTCATTTTGTTGATTTGAGTTGTAAACAGTAGTATATACTGGCCAGTGATATAATTGCTAACGATATTAAATTAATATAAAATGGCTAGAACTTTGGAAAATAGGATGGGTAAAGAAAATTTTGACAGTGTTGAAGTATTCACATCAATGGTGTTAAAGGCACATAAAACTTAGTTTCCCCCCTCTCCCCTCTGAAACTACAAAATAAAGGGACTATTGAAGCTAAATTCATTTAATAGAATCAAAAAAATTAAATTCAAAGAGACCACAACATTTTACACACATTCCTGAACCAGAATCCTGAGAAAGTATTGATATAGTGAATTAGCAGAAGTGCTAAGAGTAAAATACAGGTCTTTTACTCAGGGTGCAGTATTCTTTGTTTATAGCATTATTACTTATCGTATTGTCAAGGTTGTTTTGTTTTGTTTTTGAAAAAATGTACTCTTTCTGAGTTTTAGGTAATTCTGTACTACTTTCTCTATTTTTCCTAAGTAATGCAGATGCTCTGAACATTGAAAATATGTGGGAAATTTTGCATTTTAAGTAAGTATTCTTTCATATAATGTAGGATTCCATAAGATCAATTTGATATTGTTGATATTTTCCCAGCAGAATGTCAAATATTAAATTATATATCATCATCATTAATAAACATTTATTACATGCTTTCTTTGTGCTGTGTGCTGAGGATATGGAAGCAAAGACATAGTCCCTACTTTTAAGGAGTTTATATTTGAATGGGGAGGGGGAGACAATATACATACAACTTAATATGTACAATTTACATTTTAAATAGGAGGATTGCTTAGGGGGAAGATAAGATCCTAGCTGTGAGAGATGAAAGGAACCAGGAAAGGCCTTTAGCTATATCTTGAAGAAAGGTAGTAGAGATAGATGAGGAGGGAGAGAAAATTTTAGGCACAACCAATGAAAAACCCATGGAACTGGGAGGTAAGATGTGTCTTGTGTCTTTGGATTATGGAGTTATTTAGAGAGGAACAAAGTATAAAAATACTGAGAAAGGGCCAGTAGCTTAAAGAATTCTAAAACCAAACAGGATTTTGTATTTGATCCTGGAAGGAGCAATGAGCCTCTGACAATGAGTAAGGGAAGTGACATTTTTAGATGAAGATTGCTTTGGCAGCCAAGGTAAGGATTGGACTGTAAATTTGAGGCAGGGAAACCCACCACCATCAGGTTATTGCAATAATACATTTGTGAGGTAATAAAAGCATGCCCTAGAAGGGTGACCATGTGAGTGGAGGAGATGGATATGTAGATGTAGTATATGAAAAATGTTGTAAAGGTAGAAACAACAGAATTTTGTGACAGATTGGATACATGTGGCAAGAGTGAATGAGATATCTAAGGTAATGCTAAGGTTGCAAAACTGCGTAACTGGGAGAATGATAGTGACCTTTACAAGTAGTAGGGAACTTGGGGAGACATATTGAGTTTGAGATGTCAGGTTCAAAATGCTCGATAGATACTTGGTTTTATAAATATTTCAGAGAAAGCTAGGTGGTTTATTAGATAGAATACTGGACCTGGAATCAAAAAGATCTGAATTCAGCCCAAGACACTCACTGGCTATGTGACTCTGGGTACATTACTTAACTTTTGTCCTCCTTAATCCTCTGGAGAAAGAAATGGTAAACACTTCCAGTATCTTTACCAAGAAAACTCCATTTGGAGTTATGAAGAGTTGGGTATGACTAAATGAGTGAATTTGATAATACTTCTGTAGCAATTTTCTAATGTGAAAACAGACTAAATATAACCCATTTTGCTCCCAGACTTCGCTAACCTCTTTCCCATCAGTGTGGTGTTTTCCTTCTTTTTCTTTTACCAGAATGGGGTTATCTACCCATGCCACAATTGTCCCTATTCATTCTTCCCCACTAAACAAGAATTAGGGACACGGTGGGAAAATATTCTTAATGCACTCCTACCCCACCCCCCTTCCCTATTTATGATATTGACCTCACCAGAGGAACCAAGGAAAAGACTCATCTTCATTTCTCATAGATTTATTTTTCTAGTATCATAGACTTAAAAACTGAAAAGGGTTCTAGGGAGACTATTAAATTCAGCTGTCAAAAACTCTTGAAATTGTAGAATCCTGTAATTGTAGTTGAGGTAGATCTAAAAAATTATTGAATAAAATAATTTAAAATTAGTTTACAAGAAGCATACTATAATCTTGTGAGATAATACTGTTGTGGTTTATTTGGGGCTTAAATGTGAGAGACAGTCTGTTATGATATGATAATGGGCCTTAGGTTTTTTTTTGTTTGGTTGGTTTTTTAAATTCCCTATCTTTGAGAATGATATTACAGTCAATTAGGAATTACTAAACTGTTTCTACCTGAAAAGGTAGGAAAAAAAATGGCTGAGAAGATGTCATAAGGAGACATTTTAAGAGAGCCTTCTTATTTTTAAATAGTATTTTATTTTTCCAAATACATGAAAAATAGTTTTCAGCATTCACCTTTTGTGAAAACTTTGTATTCCAAATTTTTCTCCCTCTCCCTTTCACCCCCTGAAAAAACATCTAGCAATTTGATATAGGTAAAACACGTGCAAGTCTTGTAAACATATTTTCATATTTGTCAAGCTGAGCAAAAAAAAAAAAATGGGAAAAAACCCAAGAGAAAAGAAAAAAACAAGCAAACAACAAAAAAAGATGAGAATATTGTCCTTCAATTTGCATTCAGTCTCCATAATTCTTTATCTGGGTGCAGATGGTATTTTCTATCCTAAGTCTATTGAAGTTGCCTTGACACACCTCATTGTTGAAAAGAGCCAAGTCCATTGCAGATGATCATCCCATAATCTTGTTGCTGTGCTCTCTTGGTTCTGTTCATTTCACTCAGCATCAGTTCTTGTAAGTCTTTTCAGGTTTTTCTGAGATCAGCTTATTGATCATTTCTTACACAACAATAATATTACATTACATTTATATATGATAACTTATTCAGCCATTTACCAGCTGAAAGGTTATCCAGTCAATTTCCAGTTCCTTATTGCTACAAACATTTTTGCATTATGTGGGTCCCTTTCCTTCTTTATGAGGTTTTTGAGATACAGACTCGGTAGAGTATGCACAGTTTGATACCCCTTTGTCCATAGTTCCAGAATGTTCTTGAGAATGTTTGAATCATTTCACAACTCTATGCATTAGTATTGCAATTTTCCCACAACCCCTCCAACATTTATCATTACCTTAGCTAAACGGGGAAGTATGAAGTGGTACCTCACTGTTGTCTTAAAAGTTTTATGGCATAAAAAAAGCAAAAGGAAAAATACTTTCAATAAATACCTAAAGGAGAAGATGCTGAATCCAATCAGAAGTAGTATTTGAAAAAAGCAGAGTTGGGAAGTAATTTGTCTGAGGTTATATAGATTATAATGTATTTATATGTTGTGTGTGTGTATTAAGTTCCCTAATTCCAAATTTAATCTTCTTTCTAATGTTCCAGTACATGACTAAAAATATGATCAATACAGTAGAAGACAGAATGAAAAAAAAAAAAAGATAATTAAATTGGAAAAAAATCAGCAGATAGTGAAGATGAAAGAGACTGTATTTAGGATGGCACAGTAAAAGTACTTAGGATTATTAAAGGCCCAGGAGAAAAGAACCATTTTTAAAAATCTGTTCTCCATATTTAAGAATATTGTGCAAGAAATTTTCTTAGAATCATTAAAAAAATAAAACTATAGCCTTCTCTTAGTAGAAAATGTACGCAGAAAATATATATCCATCCAAACTTTAAAAAAGAATGAGAGCAATAATAGCATGTATTTGATGCTTTTTAGCATTTATTCCTCTCCACATCTAGCACTGAACACTTATATCAAAAAATTAAGCAAAACAACTGAAATACTAAACCTTCCTGAAAGTGTATGCTACCATCTGTCCCTATAGTCCTCCAATTTTCCACCTCTTGAAGGAACCTATATTTCATCATCTGTTCTCTAGGACCATAATGGTATTGTTACTAACATAGGCACACACATGTATTTTTATATATAATATATGGTTCTGTTTGTTTATTTTACTCTGAATCAGTTCATGCTTTTCTCCCTATATTTCTTTGAATTTCCTCAAATCTGACATTTCTTATTATATAATACTGTTCCATTATATTTATGCAGTTTGATATCTACTTTGTTTCTAGGTATTTGCTTCCAAGAAGGCTGTTAGACTACTGTAATTCATAATAAAGATTTTCTGTTTATCTCCTTAGGGTATATGCCTAATGAAACCATAATTCACAGTATTATGACAAGCTTAGTGCAGGGGGTTAACCTTTTTTGTGTGTGTCGAAGATCTCTTGGGAAGTACAGTGAAATATTTTTTAAAGTGTAAAATAAGCTATATAGGATTTATAAAGGAAAGCAATAAATACCTGTATGGTAGTTATTCCTCTCCGCTCACCCCCCCAAAAAAAATATAAGAAAATACATGACCTGCCCTAGTTTTTTATTTTTCTTTATTTTTTTATTTTTTATTAAAGCTTTTTATTTGTATAACATGTATGGGTAGTTCCCCAGCATTGATCTTTTTTTTTTTTTTTTTTTTGCTTTTTGCTGAGGCAATTGAGGTTAAGTGACTTGCCCACGGTCACACAGCTAGGGAATGTTAAGTGTCTGAGACCAGATTTGAACCCAGGTCGTCCTGACTTCAGGGCTGGTGCTCTAGCCACTGCGCCACCTAGCTGCCCCTCCCAGCATTGATCTTTACAAAGCTTTTCATTACAAATTTTACCCCCAGTCCCCTCACCTCCCCTAGATGGCAGGAAGTCTACTACATGTTTATTATGTTGAAATATTTGACAAGTTATGCAAGAAAAATCCTATCTACATGAAAAAAAAAGAAAATCAGAGAAAGGCAGCACAATGCAAGCAAATATCAATAGAGATCATGAAAATGTTACGTTGTGGTCCATTTTTCATATCCCTCTCTCTGGGTGTATATGGTTTTCTTCAGTGAACAATTGGAACTGGTTTGAGACAATTCTTTTTTGCAGAAAGCCATGTCTATCAGAATTGATCATCATGTAATACTGTTGTTGCTGTGTATAATGATCTCCTGGTTCTGCTCATTTCACTCAGCATCAGTTCATCCTGCCCTAGTTTTTTAAGAAATACTATTACACCTCTACTTTATAAATTTTAACAGCATTGACATACATTTGATAAATAGTAATGTGTGTGTGATATTTATTTTTATATACATACTTTTGTATATTTGTTATTATTTATTTAATAAGCAGTTGTTTGTGTTTTAAACTTTCAGAGACTGGATATTTATTAAAGGGATGAGCGTTTTGGTTTAGATCTGTTTTCCAATCTGAATTGTTTGGGCATTTAGATCTCAGTGCAGCAAGCAAGGGTGGCTTCAAAGTCCTCTTTAATAATTCCTTGATTCTTTCCTTGGGAGTCTATAGCCTAAGTTTGGAATTCACTTCATTACACTATGCTGTTTTTCAGTATTAACAAAAGATTCCTTTTTAAGGCAAAAATCTAGAGAACAAATGAGTGAGATCATTGGAAATGAAAGGGAGATGGCAAAAATCAATTTTTTATATAAATTTCTGAGGTTATAAAAGGAGGATGTTTCCATTGTGTTACCAAATTAAAGCAGTCTATGCAAAGACACTTCTATTTTAGTATTTACATTGTTCTTGGATGGTTGATGAGTGTATATTTCAGCTTATGGTGTTAGCCCTCACATTATTGAGTTCTTTAAGGTCTCTTTTCTATTATAATAGCTTTTTATTCTTTAAAGTCTTTATGAAGCTTAATGCTTTTTTCTTTTGGAGGCCACACTTCAAAATGTCTAATGGTCTTGTTTAATGGCATCTTTGAAGTATTTGAAGAGCCCCTCCTTGGAAAAGGGTTCCTATGAATTAAGATTTTAATAAAATAGTAACAATAGCAGAAGGTAAATTGTCACTTGCTGATAAGCTATTGAGTAGTACCATAAAGGATCAGTAGGGATAATTCAACTATCAACAAAGAAGCTACAAAAATAGAACTAAATTTTATTGGTAAATACATGTAATTAAAATAATCCTCCAAAACAGAACTCAAAAGCTAAGAACTCAAATCACTAAGCTAGTTGATTGTATCTTACCTCTTCCTAGATTTTCTAATTTCCAGCAGACAGGAGAATATTACTAGTAATGTTTTCCCTCTCATCTTTCTTCTTTCCCCTAACCCCCTCAAGATTTTCAAGTTGTTAGTAAGGTATAGATACCATTTAGAGATGATCAGGGGTCCATGTGATACAAGTAAAGTACAGTGGAGAAGATGGAAATTAAAAAGAAGCACAAAATGTATAAGTAGGTCTGTTAAGATTCTACAACATCTGAAGACGAAAGAAATCTTAGTTTATATATATAAACTATTTTTTTTTTTTGCAGTAGTAGAAACTTGGAAAGAAACCAAAGTTGAATAAAAATAAATAAGCTACAACAGATTTTCTTTGCTTTAACTGACAAATTCATGAGGCACAAGAATTGTTTCTTCTTAATATAGCTAAGTGACTTTCTAAATTGAGAGACCTGTCTTTTAGATACTATTCCCAGCTTCACCTTTTCTTAGATGAAAGTTGAGCCTTAAATCAGAGTAGATTAGATTTCCTTGGTTTTGTAAGATTTCTTTTTTGCAATGTTTCCAACTGATTATAGTTTAAATCCCCCAAGTTAGGGGATCAAGCCTAATTATGCCTCCTTTCCCATGTGAATCTTTCTGGTCATACCACAAATAAAACCTTGATTGGTGCAAAGACATCTAAAAATGATTGTTTCTGCTGTATTCTATCAGCTTTTCTCAAAATGAAGAGATGACTCCTCCTATGACTGAATTCTTTTGTAGTCATCTAGAGTTGTTGCAGTTCTCCAGAAATCTGCAGCATTGCATCAGATGTGAAGGAAAAAAAAATAGCTGAACTTTCTTCTCTACTCATTTTATTTCTCCCCCTTTTCCTTTTTTTTTTTTTTTCTGAGGCAATTGGGGTTAAGTGACTTGCCCAGGGTCACACAGCTAGGGAATATTAAGTGTCTGAGGTCATATTTGAACTCAGGTCTTCCTGACTTCAGGGCTGGTGCTCTTATCCACTGTGCCACCTAGCTGCCCCTCCCCCTTTTCTTTTTACCTCTCTCTTGTCTCTTCCCATCTTTTTCTAGTTCCAAATAAGTTAAAGAAAATAATTAAAGAAGATAATGTTTAATAAATTTATTTTGGAATTTGCTCTAAAATCTGTAATGTTCTTGAATCTTCTGTGCTGCATGTGGAAAATTTCTAGTGATTAGAACAAACATTCTATATCAGTTTTGGCTTGTATCAAATCAATAATGTGTATGCAAACCTTTCCTGATAATGAGATACCAAAAGGTTTTCAGAATATTATTCTGAAAGTTTTTAATTTTTTATTTTCAGGATATTATTCCTGCTAAAATAAAACCCTTTTCTTTTATTTAACTTAGTTTTCCAGTTAATATTTCTTTCCTTTGAGAAATCTTAGTAGATTTCTTAGTAGAAATGTCATTTTTAAAAGTTTAGTATATTATGATGGGAATGAAAGTTGCCACTCTCTGCTGGAGGAAAACTTTGGTACTGGCATTTAGTTTCCCTTTAGTTGCCTACAGAAATCAAAATCTTGGAATATGACTTCAAATCTGTACTCCCAGAGAAACTGTAGAATGACTGAAGCCTTCTAGGAATTATCTGGCCTATTGTTTCTTCAGACAGTGCCAGACTAGACAAATACAACCTTAGGCCAGGTATGGAATCAGTACTGAGGGATACTCAGCTTTCTTGAACTAATAATTACTGTGCTGGATAGGAAGCCCGAGCTGTTTGCAGGCCTAAAAACATCAATGTAGCATACACTAACTTAGTATAGATAGTCCAAATACTCACAGCCATTATACATATGAAATGTAAATCATTTATTTATTTATTTTTAATTAAAGACCTTTGATGAAAACATAATAAGACAAGAAAGCTTCAATAAACATTGTGCTATGGGAAGTAGAATTCTGTTTCTCTTGTTCAATTTGGTAACTATAGCTTTTAAAAGTTAAATTGAAGCCTTACGTGGAATTGAATTGCTCTCTTTTGACTACTTTTCAAGGAGGGAAAGGAGGAAAAACACTTAAAGAACTTACTGGAAAAAGTTAATGAGAAAAATGTGGATTGCTACCCTTATTATGCAAGCCCAGCATAATTGGCAGCTTGGATTTTATTGAATTATCTAATGTGAATTCAAAGTTCTGATTTAGTTTAAACTACATTTAGGTGCACTTGGGATTTAAGTATTCTTTTAATATATGTTAGCCAAATCCTTTCATGTTACAAAGGAAAGTTCATCAGATTTGAATACTTTTTCTAGTTCTTTTCCTTGTATTTGTGACAAAAATAGAATCAAGGTTTTCCAGCAGCAAGCCTCAGGATTCGTTGGCTAAATTTATGTAGAAATATATAGGTTGTTTCTACACGTAGGTTCTTTGTTACATGATTTGTGATCACTTTATGTAGTTAATTTCTTTTTGAGAGAAAAAACTTAAGATTCAATTCTCCCCTTCACCCTCATTCATAGCATTCAATACTAATACTGTCTTCCTTGAAATTCTCTTCATTTATTTTGATTTGAAACTTATAATTTATATTACCCCTTATTCTTATCTCTTTGGCTAATTTATAGTCTACTTAGCTCCTAAGTTGTGATTGTTTTCCAAAGTCTTATTCTTGGACCCCCTTATTCCTAACTATCTGCAATCAGTTGCAATTCTGGTGACTCATCCTTGATAATTCTTGAATTTATCCTATTCTTTCCATTCCCCTTATTTATACTCTAGTCTAATACCTGTTTCATTGTAATATTTTCCTAACTTCTTTTTTTTTCTGGTTCTAGTTATTAATAATGCTATGAGATTAATCTTTATGAAATACTACTTTGATCCTGTAGTTTACCTGGACAAATAGCTCTGAAAACTTCTCACCCCTTCTAGTATGAAATACAAATCTCTGAGCCTGACCTTTCTAGTGCTAAATCTATAGCATCATTCCAAGTCTCTGTATTTTAATTCCGAAGGATCTGTCATATTATCAGTATGGTTATATTCTCTATTGAATTCAGATTATATTTTTGTCATCATAATTATAGTAATCAATATTGTATATTTATATCATGCTTTAAAGTTGATAAAATGCTTTATGTATTTACCTGTCTATTTTGGGTCCTAACAACAAAACTTTGGCATGTTAATTAATATTGCCATTTTATAGATGAGGAAACAGAGTCAGAGAATTAATAGTCTCACAGGCTTCAGGAGTCTTAGAGTTAATAAATGTATATCACTTGGCAGCCATTCTTTGGGGAATTAGCATTTCTGAACCTAGGAAGCTGTTCAGCAACCTACTATTTTATTACACTGCCTTGTGCTTCAAACCTTCCAAATGATGAAGCTTGTGTTGTGTTGATTGAGTCTTCCAAAATTTCAGGGTCAAATTCTACACCATTAGAAATTATCAGATTAGGTCTTTAGAAGAGTGTTCTATATATATTAAATTAATATAGCAGAGAATAATGCCATTTTCAAAAATTAGATTCTCTTACCAATATTGTCTTTGACTTTTTAAGTCATTTAACTATAATTAT
Source organism: Myrmecobius fasciatus (assembly GCA_023553655.1). Taxonomy (NCBI): domain Eukaryota; kingdom Metazoa; phylum Chordata; class Mammalia; order Dasyuromorphia; family Myrmecobiidae; genus Myrmecobius; species Myrmecobius fasciatus. Next base: position 64,542 of record JAJPUD010006839.1, on the reverse strand, counting down.
ATAACTTTATTGTAATAGTTCAGTACTCTCTACTTTGTATTTAACGTAACTGTTGAATGGGGTGATTAAATGTATCTGCAAGATACAAATTACTTAGAAAGCTAACATATTGGTATCATCTTGTATGTATGGGGATGAGTGGGGGGAATGGATTGGAAGAGTGGACAGATATTTTAGCCTGGGCATATGTGAAAATTGCTTTAGAAATTTATGCAATTTATCTGGAATATTATCGACCAGGTTAATGAAATAATTCTCTCCTTTTGGCATGAATTTTGTTGTGGTTTTTGGTTTTTAAAAAATAATTTCTTTTCATTACACATTGCAGCACAAAGGTCCAACTGTTTGAATGCTGTAAATGGGCAGTACACAATTTGGCAAAAGTCAACCTGCGAGCATACAAATTTATTGAAGGTCACATGTTTATGCTCCAATAAAGTAAGAAATGAAGTAGTTTTTCAGCCATGACATAAAATATGAATATGAAGTTAGGGTGCAGTCAATTCTCCATTTTTTTATAATAGGTCTCATTGAACTCTTACGTTTGAAATGAATCCTAGATTTCCCCTATTTTTTTTTTTTTTTTTTGCTTTTTGCTGAGGCAATTGAGGTTAAATGACTTGCCCAGGGACACACAGCTAGGGAGTTAAGTGTCTGAGCTCACATTTGAACTCAGGTCCTCCTGACTAAAGGACTGATGCTCTATCCACTGCTCCACCTAGCTGCCCCTATTTCCCCTAATTCTTAAGTATCTCTTGCATTGTCTAAATAAATCTGTAAGTAGAATCCTATTTTTTCTATTGGTTGCTACTCTAAAACCAGGAAGAAATAGTCACAGAACAAGATTTTACAGAGACTGTATCCTAAGTACAGCAGTTTTAGACTTTGCAGCACTTGTCTACTTCTGTTATTTCTCTTCTTCTATCACAACCCAATCCTTCCCCAGATTACAAATATTTCACCACTCCCAAAAATTTAGCTTGCTTTTGTACTTTGCCATAGCCAGCCTTCCATGGCCTCCTGTCATCGAGATTAATCTCCGAATAATTTAGAGCTAACTTATATTTATCTAAGGACTTTATTGAAACCATATAGCTCCAACTACAAGTTGGGGTTTGTTGTGCATTCATAAATGAATTCTCCTTTAATATCTGATTGTAGGCTATTATATTTGTTTAAGTCGCATTTTACTCTGCTTGGATCTCCATGTTGCTTGCAGGTTTCCTTACTCTCAGATTGTCCTTCAGTTATCTCCTATGTAGACTGACAAAGGTTTCTCTCTCTCCCCACCCCCCACTTTGATTAGCTTTACACATACCAAATCTGAGTACAAACTCTTGTCTTAATATAACACATTTACTGTGCCTGTTAATTATCTTATTTGATATTGAATTCATCTTACCTTGGGTTCCACTGAATGAATGAATTTTAAAATAGATTATTTTTGTGTACTCTAATTCCCCCTTGCAAAGTCCATTTTTCTATGAAGAAATGCACAAATCCTTAGGGGTAGAGATATTTTTTCCTTTAATTTCTCCACACACTCCTATCTCCCTCTTCCTTGCTTTTAAAAAAACATATTCTTTTTTCATAGTCACCAGAAACATACCAGCATTGAGCAATAGTCCTTGTCGTCAGAAACTACAAGTGCACAGTTAGACCTATTTAGCACTGACACACACAAGTGAGCTGTTGTTATGGCAATGTTATGTGTAAGTTTCTGAATATCCATAAAAATATCTAAAATATTCTCTAAGAAGCTAACTTGAAAATGGAGACTTTAATAAAGTGTTGGGGGAAAGATTAGTCTAAATCTTAATATTGTATTCTAAATTCTATTGATAAATTTAAGCAACTCTTATTAAGTATATATGGTTTCTTTTTCTTCCCTGGTAATTTTTGTTAGTGATCTTTAACATGCTGCATAGTTTTTATTGTAATTGTAATTTATAATTTATTTTTTAGCAGCAGCCTGAGAGCTAGTATTGAGCTTTCAACTTGGAAAAGAATTCATAAGCAGAGCTCAGTTGTTGTATTTTTTATTTTAGATTGTGTAGAATCTTGTTTCTAACCCTCTGTTTATTGATATTGTGCTATTTTTTCATCCCATTTTTATTCTTCACCTGAAGGTATCAGAATACTGACCTCTAGAAGGATTTCTAAGCTAAATAGATAGATATCAACCACACTAGGACTTTTTGCTGTTGTTCTTGTATATTAATGTTTAGTTTTTAATTTAACAGTGGGTGATTTCATAGTGATTACTATATAACATTAGAATTTCATATCTTGAATGAGAAACAAATCTTTATGTGATGGTTCTTAAGCACCAGGTTTTGAAACAGTCTATATTAAAGATTTTATATGACCCTGACAATTGTTTCATACCTAGAAATGGGGAGTATGTAGAACTCATAATAAAAGAAGTGTGAATCTGCACAACAGGTATACCTTTTTTAAAATGATTGCCACTATCTAAATGTAGTGTTATTTTTTTACTATGATAAAGCCCTACTAAAGTGTTTTTGCTAAGAAAATAGCATCAATATTTCATTAAGTTTTGCTTTTTTTTTTTTTTTAATGAAAGCTTTTTATTTCCAAAACATATGTATGGGTAGTTCTTCAACATTGACTCTTACAAAGCTTTCCGTTACAAATTTTGTCCCCCTAGTCCACGCCCCTCCCCTAGATGGCAGGAAGTCTACTACATATTAATTATGTTAAAATACTAGACATCAAATATGTGTATACATATTTTTACAGTTATCTTGCTGTGCAAGAAGTCATATTAACAAGAGAAAAAAAATCTGAGAAAGGAAACAATGCAAGCAAAACAATATAGAGCATGAAAACGTTATGTTGTGGTCCACATTTCATATCCCTCTCTCTGGGTGTATATGGCTTTCTTCACTGAACAGTTGGAACTGGTTTGAAACATTTCATTATTGAAGAGAGCCGTGTCCATCAGAATTGATCATTATATAGTATTGTTGTTGCCATGTATAATGATCTCCTGGTTCTGCTCATTTCACTCAGCATCAGTTCATGCAAGTTTCTCCAGGCCTCTCTGAAATCATCCTGCTGGGCGCTTCTTACAGAACAATAATATTCCATAACATTCATATGCCATAATTTATTCAGCCATTCTCCAATGATGGACATCCAGTCAGTTTCCAGTTTCTTGCCACTACAAAAAGGGCTGCCACAAACTGCACATGTGGGTCCCTTTCCTTCCTTTAAGATCTCTTTAGGATATAGGCCCAATAGAAACACTGTTGGGTCAAAGGGCATGCACAGTTTGATAACTACTTGAGCATAGTTCCAAATTACTCTCTAGAATGGTTGGATCCGTCCACAGTTTCACCAACAATGTATCAGTGTCCCAGTTTTCCCACATCCCCTCCCAACATTTGTCATTATCATTTCCTGTCATTTTAGCCAATCTGACAGGTGTGTAGTAGTATCTCAGAGTTGTCTTAATTTGCATTTTTATGATCAATAGAGATTTGGAGCACCTTTTCATATGACTAGAAATGGTTTTAATTTCATCATCTGAAAATTGTCTGTTCATATCCTTTGACTATTTATTGATTGGAGAGTGGCTTGAATTCTTATAAATATGAGACAGTTCTCTATATATTTTAGAAATGAGGCCTTTATCAGAATGTAAAGACGATTTCCCAAATTATTGCTTCCCTCCTAAACTTATCTGCATTAATTTTGTTTGTACAAAAACTTTTTAACTTAATATAGTAAAAATTATCTATCTGGTGTTCAATTAAGAGTTCCAGATCTTCTTTGGATATAAATTTATTCCATCTCCATAGGTCTGAAAGATAAACTATACTACGTTTCTCTAATTTGCTTACAATATCACTCTTTATATCTAGATCATGAACCCATTTAGTTCTTATCTTGGTATGTGGTGTTAGGTGTGGGTCAAGCCCTGATTTCTTCCACACTAGTTTCCAATTTTCCCAGCAGTTTTTGCCGAATAGTGAGTACTTATCCCAAAAGCTGGAGTCTTTGGGTTTATCAAACACTAAATTGCTATAGTTATTGCCTAGTTTGTCCTGTGATCCTATCCTATTCCACTGATCGACTGCTCTATTTCTCAGTCAGTACCAAATGGTTTTGATGACCGCTGCTTTATAATATAGTTTTAGATCTGGTACAGCAAGGCGACCTTCATCTGCCTGTTTTTTCATTAATTCCCTTGAAATTCTTGACCTTTTGCTCTTCCAATTAAACTTTGCTACTATTTTTTCTAGATCTGTAAAATAATTTCTTGGGAGTTTGATTGTTTTGGCACTACATAAGTAAATTAGTTTGGGTAATATTGTCATTTTTATTATATTCACTCAGCCTACCCATGAGCACTTGATGTTTTTTCCAACTGGTTAAGTCTGACTATGTGTGAGGAAAGTGTTTTGGAGTTAAGTTCATATAGTTCCTGACTTTTACTTGGCAGGTAGATTCCCAAATATTTTATACTATCAACTGTTATTTTGAATGGAATTTCTTTTTGTATCACCTGCTGCTGAACTTTGTTGGTAATATATAAAAATGCTGCTGTTTTATGTGGATTTATTTTGTATCCTTCAACTTTGCTCAAGTTGTGAATTGTTTCTAGTAGTTTTTTAGTTGAGTCTCTAGGGTTCTCTAAGTATACCATCATGTCATCTGCAAAGAGTGATAATTTGGTTTCCTCATTACCTACTCTAATTCCTTTAATCTCTTTTTCTTCTTACTGCCAAAGCCAACATTTCTAATACAATATTAAATAGTAATGGTGACAGCGGGCAGCATTGTTTCACTCCTGATCTTAGTGGGAATGGTTCTAGTTTGTCCCTATTACATGATACTTGCTGATGGTTTTAAATAGATGCTACTAATCATTTTAAGGAAAGGCCCATTCCTTCCTCCCTCCCTCCCTCTCTCCCTCTTTCTCTCCCTCCCTCCCTCCTTCCTTCGCAATTGGGGTTAAGTGACTTGCCCAGGGTCACACAGCTAGGAAGTGTCTGAGACCAGATTTGAACTCAGGTCCTCCTGACTTCAGGGCTGGTGCTCTATCCACTGCGCCACCTAGGTGCCCCAGGCCCATTTATTTCTATACTCTCTAGTGTTTTTAATAGGAATGGGTGTTGGATTTTATCAAATGCTTTTTCTGCATCTAATAAGATAATCATATGATTTTTGTTAGTTTGGTTATTAATATAGTTGATTATGCTGATAGTTATCCTAATATTGAACCAGCCCTGCATTCCTGGTATAAATCCTACTTGGTCATGTTGTATTATCCTGGGGATAACTTTCTGTAATCTTATTGCTAAAATCTTATTTAAAATTTTTGCATCAATATTCATTAGGGAAATTGGTCTATAGTTTTCTTTCTCTGTTTTCACCCTACCTGGTTTAGCTATCAGCACCATATCGGTCTCATAGAAGGAATTTGGCAGTATACCTTCTGTCCCTATTTTCTCAAATAGTTTGTATAGTATTGGAATTAATTGTTCTTTGAATGTTTGGTAGAATTCACATTAAATCCATCTGGTTCTGGAGATTTTTTCTTAGGGAGTTGATTAATAGCTCGTTCTCTTTCTTTTTCTAAAATGGGGCTATTTATATAATTTATTTCCTTCTGTTAACCTGGGCAATCTATATTTTTGTAGATGTTCCTCCATTTCATTTAGATTATCAAATTTATTGGCATAAATTTGGGGAAAGTAACTTCTAATTATTACTCTTAATTTCCTCTTTATTGGAGGAAAGTTCTCCCTTATCATTTTTGAGACTAACAATTTGATTTTCCTCTTTGCTTTTTCTAATCAAATTAACTAAAGGCTTTTCTATTTTGTTGGTTTTTTCATAAAGCCAACTCAGTTTTATTTATTTATTCAATGGTTTTCTTATTTTCAATTTTATTAATCTCCCCTTTTATTTTTAGAATTTTCAATTTGGTATTTAATTGAGGGTTTTTAATTCGTTCTTTTTCTAGTGTTTTAAAAACACTAATAGTAAGCCCAGTTCATTGATTTTCTCTTTCTCTATTTTATGCAAATAAGCATCTAGAGATATAAAATTACAGCTTTGGCTGTATCCCACAAATTTTGGTGTGTTGTCTCACTATTGTCATTCTCCTGGATGAAATTGATTGTGTCTATGATTTTCTCTTTCACCCATTCATTCTTTAGGATTAGATTATTTAATTTCAACATAACTTTTGGTCTATTTTCTCCTGGCCTTATATTGCATTTGATTTTTATTGCATCATGATCTGAAAAAGATGCATTTACTATTTCTGCCTTTCTGCATTTGATTTTGAGGTTTTTATGCCCTAACACATTTTTGTATAAGTTCCATGAACCGCAGAGAAAAAAGTAAACTACCTACTGTCTCCATTCAATTTTCTCCAAAGATCTATCATACCTAACTTTTCTAACAATTTGTTTACCTCCCTAATTTCTTTCTTTTTTATTTTGTGGTTTGATTTATCTAATTCTGAGAGAGCAAGGTTGAGAGCTCCCACTAGTATAGTTTTGCTGCCTATTTCTTTTTGCATCTCTGTTAGTTTCTCCTCTAGGAATTTTGGATGCTATATACCACTTGGTGAATATATGTTTAATATTGATACCGCTTCATTATCTATGGTACCCTTTAGTAAAATATAATTTCCTTCCTTATTTCTTTTAATTAGATCTATTTTTGCTTTTACTTAATCTGAGATAAGGATTGCTACCCCTGCTTTTGTTGTTGTTGTTGTTGTTCACCTGAAGCATAAAAGATTCTACTTCAGCCCTTTACCTTCACTCTGTGTGTATCTCCATGTTTTAGATGTGTTTCTTGTAAACAACATATTGTAGGATTCTGGCTTTTAATCCAGTCTTCTATCTGCTTCTGTTTTATGGGAGAGTTCATCCCATTCACATTCACAGTTAAAATAACTAATTCTGTATTTCCTGTCATCTTATTTACCCAAGTTATGTTTTTCTCTTTCCTTTCCCCTTTCTCTCCCTTCCCCCTTCCCCGGTATTTTGCTTTTGATGACCACTTCCCTCAAACCGTCCACCCCCTTTTAGAGCTCCTCCCCCTTTTTTACTCCTTTCCCCTGATTCTTCTGTTTTCCCTTATGTTAGTCTATCCCTTTCTTTTCCTCCTTTCCCTCCCACTTCCTTATAAGGAAGGACAAGTTTCTCTGTGAAAGTAAATGTGTCTAATATACTCTTTTAGAGCCCAATCTGATGAGGGTAAGATTTACACAATGCTCATCTCCCTCCCTTCTTTCCCTCAATTATATTAGGTTTTCTTTGCCTCCTCATGAGATTTTACCTTATTTTTACCTCCTTTTTTTTTTAACCTTATTTTATCACCTTTTCCCTCTTTTTCCTAGTATGATAGCCTTTGCACCTCTAGTTTCTTTTTCATATTATCAAAGTAATAGCAAATTATACCCCCAATCTTTAAGTATACCCTTAGTAGAAATATAGTTCCTTGAGTTCTGTGTTTGAAGGTCAAATTTTTTAGTTCAGATCTGGTCTTTTCATTAGAAATAGGTGAAATTCACCTATATCATTGTCTTCTTCCCTGGAAGATAATGTTCATATTAGCTGGATAGGTTATTCTTGGCTGTAATCAAAGTTCCTTTGCTTTTCAGAATATCTGGTTCCAGGCCCTTCAATCTTTCAATGTGGAGGCTGACAGATCTTGTGTGATTCTAATTACAGTTCCTCGGTATCTGAATTGTTTCTTTCTAGCTTCTAGCAATATCTTTTCCTTGGTGCGATAGTCCTGAAATTTAGCCACAATATTTCTTGGGGATTTAATTTTGGGGTCTCTTTCAGGAGGTGATTGGTGAATTCTTTCGATGGTGATTTTGCTTTCTGATTCTAAAACATCAGGACAGTTTTCCAAGACAGTTGTTTTTCCTAGGAGATATTTCATATTTTCTTCCATTACCTTTTTTAGCTCCTTTTGTAACTGGCCACTTTGTTCATTGTAGATTTTTTCCAATTCACCAATTTTGTTTTTCAGTAAATTGGTGTCTTTATCATATCTCTTTTGGAGGGCTTCTTGCCCTGATCTCACTTCATTTCCCCATTTATCGTCTAGCTCTTTTGAAATTCTTTATACAGTCTTCCAGCAAAGCCTTGTGAAAGGGGGAGCAGGTCATGTCTCCCTTTGTGGCTTCCTCTAGAGTTGTTTTGCCTATAGGAACCTCAGGATCTGGGGTCTAGCCTTCTTTCTCTCCATAAAAGCTGTCTATGGTGAGAGCTCTCTTCTGTTTCTTATTCATTTTTTTTTAGAAAGCTTGGGGTCTTTTTAAAGCAGAGAAGTAGCTGTGATAATTTGCCCTGGGGCAATCCCACTAATTAATTTCTGGTGCTGGGGCTCTCTGGCCTGGGACTGGCATTTTTGCAGAGGGTTGCAAACTGCCTTTTACAAAAGGCACATCTGTCAGAGCACCTGCCCACAATCAGGGCAGAGTGTCCCAAGAGCCTCAGACTCCCCAGGTGTTTAAAATCTGCCACGCTGAGTCCCGCCCAGTTTTCTGCCCTGTCTCCTAGACTCCCAGCAAACTGCTCAACCCCCTGCCCGACTGTAACAGACCTGTATGAGCTCTTCAAAGGTACCTTCTACAAGGATTGTTTTGTAGTCAAAATATTTCTGGGTTCTTTGACTTAAAAATCAGTTCAGAGGCTTAATCTGATGTTGATTTGAGAGACGGTCAGAGGAGGACCGAGAGTCGTGTCTTCACTTCGCCATCTTGGCTCTGCCCTCAAGTTTTGCATTTTTAATAACAGTATGCTAATGGACTATTAAGATTTTGTCATTCTATAAAAGTATCATAGAATTATATAGTCTTAGTTTTAGACCTCAGACAAGTAATTGAACTCCTACCTGAAGGCTGAATTTTCCCTCTATATCACCTTTCGATTTGTTGAAAGACTTAACTGTTATAGAAAATTCACTATTCACATGTAGGCTAACACGTTCACACATTTTCCCCCCTTTTTAAAAATAAATTTATATTGATATAATATGGTTTTATATCACTAAAATTTTTGCAGTACCATTTTTCTTCTCAGTGGTCCATCCAATGTAACAGTTATTCAAGGAAAAAAAAGGGGGTGGGGAAGGGGGAAGGCGGGAATCAACTAATCGAAAAAAAAATGAAAATACATGGAATGCCCTGTAACCTGTAGATCTCCCAACTCTGCAGTTGAGTTTCCTTTTCTTATCTCTTCTTTAGGGCCACATTTGGTAATTTTGCACTATTGATTTTCAATTGTTTTGTGCCTCTCAATTTATGAAATCTTTTCTATGCTTCTTTGTTTTCATCACATTTGTCATCGCATATAGCACAAAAGCATTTTATTATATTCCTCTGCATAATTTGTTTAGTCATTTCCCAGGTTTATTCTTTGTTTCCAGTTCTTTGATACTACAAAAAATTCTGCTATAAATATTTTGGTGTATATTGAAGCTGTCATTTGTCTAGTAATGAAGCATCCGAGTCAAAGAGTATGGAAATTTTGCTTACTTTATTTGCATAATTTCACATAGCTTCTTAATATTCACAGGAAAGAAAAAGGAAATACCATTTATTATGTGATTGCTATATGCCAGTAATTGTACTTACTCTATAAATATTATTTCATTTCATCCTCACAAAAACCCTGGGAGATTCTTATCCCTAGGTTACATTTGGGGAAACAGAAACAGATAGATGTTAAATCATCTAGTAAATGTGTGTGGCTGAATTTGAGCTCAGGTCTTTTCCTGCCTCCAGACCCAGAACTATATATATATCCATTGCACCGCTTGCTGGCTTACAGTTCTGTCAGCAATGCCCTAGTATGCCTCTCTTCCCATAACTCCTCCAATACTATTTCTGTTTTTGTCATCTTTACCACTTTGCTGAGTGTGAGGCAAAACTTTGGAATTTTGCTTTCCATTGCTATTGCTTTTAGCAATTTGGAGCAATATTATTAATAGTTTGTACTCTATTTTTGGGGGGAGTTTTTGTTTATATTCTTTGACCACATACATATCGAGTCATTCATCCAACCACACATATATCCATATATACATATAAACCTGTTGTTTATACATCTTGGATATCAAGCTTCTCAATACATCCTTAATGATTTTATTAGGAAATTCTTCATCTATTTGAAGTTGTAATCTGCCTTCCTGCTGTTTTCAACTTATAGCCAAACAGAATAAATTGATTTCCCTTTTTACATGACAGTTTTTTTATGTATCTTGAAGACAGAAATCATGTCTCTCTTATCCTGTCCCTGTCTCTTCTTCAGGCTAAGCATCTCTCTTTCCTTCTACTGAACTCCTTCATTCTTTATTTCAATATATTTCAGTTTATCATATTTTTTAAATGTAGTTTACACAACTGGACATACTTATGGTTAACTCAGATCAGCAATCTGCCTTTTCCCCTCATGATGAAAAACTTTATTCATATACATAGTAATGTAGCCAGAAGTATACTATTTTCACCTTTGTTCTTATTTTAATCATCCATAATCTGCTTTCTCTCCCCACTCCATCACTCTCTCTCATTTGAGAACATAAGAAAAATATTTTTTTTTCTTTTTTATTAAAACTTTTTATTTGCAAAACATATGTATGGGTAATTCTTCAACATTAACCCTTACAAAGCTTTCTGTTACAAATTTTTCCCCTTACTCCCCACCCCTCCCCTAGATGGCAGGATAGCCACTACATGTTAATTATGTTAAAATACTTGACAAATTGAATATATGTATGCATATTTCCACACTTATCAAAAAATAAAATTTTTTACAAACATGTTTTGATCAAAACATCTTTACACACTGGTTGTGTCTCCCAAAAAATAGCAATTTGTCCCATTCTGCACTTTGAGTTCTTCACCTCTGTCCGGAGGTGTGCAGCATGTTATCTCATTAGTCATTGTGCTTGGTATTTACACTGATAGCATTTAATTCAGTGCAGTAGTACTGTTTCACATTTATATATAAGTATCTTATATAAATTCATCAAGACATCAGAATCACTCCTAAACCTTATCTAATGAGACTCCCTCTATGAACCTTGGATTCATAAGGGTGATAGAGTTCAAATTTGACATGTGTCATCCCCATATTTTGAATGTAAATTTTTTATCCTTTGTTTAGTTCCTTATCATTGTTCATTCATATTTACCTTTTTATAGGTCTTTGTTACTGTGTTTGAACCTAAGGATTTCTCCACAGCTCTCATCTTTTCATCAAGAATACCTAAAAGTCTTCTTTTTCCCTAAAATCCATTTTTTCTTTCTATAGCATACTACTCAGGTTTAATGAGTTTCTGTAAGCCTGTATTCTTTACCTTCTGAAAAATCATATTCCAAGTTCTCCATTCCTTTATCAAGCTAAATTGTGATCCTGCCTGTGGCTTCTCCATTTTTTGAATTATATCTGGATGCTTACAATATTTTTTTCTTTACCAGGAAACTGGACTTTGGCTATGATCTTCCTGGAAGTTTTTAGTTGGAGGTTTCTTTATTTATAAAAATGATCAAGGAATCCTGTTTCCACTTTGCTTTCTAGCAATTTCTTTAAAATATATGTCTAGACTCCTTGTTCATGGGATTTAGAACCCAATGATTCTTTTTTTTTTTTTTAGACCAGTTGTTTTTGTTAGAAAATACCCTAGATTTCTTTTTTCAGTCTTTTAAATTTGTTTTTAATATTTTTTATAGTCAGTGAAGCTAGGTGGCATAGCCTTGGAATTAGGAGAGGACCCGAGATCAAATTTGACCTCACTCATATTAGTTATGTGACCCTGGGCAAGTCAAAATCCATATTGCCCCCAAAAGGGGGACAAAAAATTCTTGTAGTCTCCTGTAGGCATTGGCCACTATTTAGTCTGTTTTGATTTTTCTGGGCATTTGTTGCTTGGTCAAAAGTTTTGTAGTCTACTTAAACTCAAGGATGACAAGCCCCACAGTGCTCATGCTTTGACAAAACTTTGCAGAGATCAAACCAGGGCATACTGATTAGACTTTGCCCTGGACCAGACCACTTTGGGAACTCAAAGTTTGCAGGTTCCGGGTTTATCCCTGAGATCCTAAAATAACACAACATTTCAAAAAACAAATAAGAGGATCACTTATATCACTTTTTCGAACTATATTTTCTTACATAGCCTTCATTTTTTTTCTATTTTCCCCTCAAGTGTTTTCATTCTGTTTATTTTAAAATAAATACCATCTTTTAACTCTTATTTTTAAACTCTTGCAGCTGTGTTCCAGGAAATTTAGTTGTGTTTGTAGCCACATTGAATTTTCCTTTGATGCAATACTTGTAGAGGTTTTAGAATTATTCTCTTCTTGGTTTATATCTTGACCTTACTTAACAGTTCTTTATAACAGGATTTTTTTTTTTTTTTTTTTGGGTTTGGTGGTTGTTGTTTTTTTGCTTACTTTTTCACTTTCAGACTGGAAAGTTAGGACTGAGCTTTGTGACACTTCTAGAGGGAAGATCTGAGCTGGTCCTATTATTTTCTTAGAGTTTTGGGTGTTGTGTTATTCTGGGATCTCAACTTCAGATTGGGGACCTGCAAACTTTCAAGCTTCCACAGTGGTCTGGGAGGATAAAATCTAATTATCATCCCTCTGTTCTGATTTCTTTCTTTTTTCTTTTTCTTTTTTCCTTCTTTCTTTCTTTTTTTTTTTCTTTTTTTTGCTGTGGCAATTGGGGTTAAGTGACTTGCCCAGGGTCACACAGTTAGAAAGCATTAAGTGTCTGAGGCCAGATTTTGAACTTGTCCTTACTTCAGCGCTGGTGCTCTATCCACTGCGCCACCTAGCTGCCCCTGTCTGTTCTGATTTCTACAATTTGCTAATTGCTGCTGTGTACTTAGTTCGTATCAGTCAGCTGGAAAGCTCTGTTGGTTCAGAATGAAAAAATTGTATCTCCTTGTGTTATTTCTGCCTGTGTTATTACTATATAGACTGTATTTGTTGCAAATGAGATCCTGCTCTGAGTTTAAGATCTGCTGCAGACTTCTGAACTTAATTCTTTCTTTGTACAAGCCCAGGGCTTCCATATCTGAGAATTTTTTTCCTTTTAAATTTTGTCAGGAATTAGCATTAACTATTCTGGTCTATGGTATCTATTATAGGTACTTAATAGAAATTTGAACTGAACTGAATTAGTTGCATTTATGGAATGCATTATTTAAACAGCCCAGATCTGCCACATCTAGACTATTCTTGGCAATTCTTAAATATTCACTGTCTTTTTGTTCAGTTATCCTGTCTATTCTTTTTTTTTTTTTGTTTTTTTTTTTTTTTTTGAGGAGGCAATTGAGGTTAAGTGACTTGCCCAGGGTCACACAGCTAGGAATGTTAAGTGTCTGAGACCAGATTTGAACTCAGGTCCTCCTGACTTCAGGGCTGGTGCTCTATCCACTGCACCACCTAGCTGCCCCTGTATACAAATTCTTTGAGTATTCTAGGATAGAAATTTCTCTTTGTCAATTGATTTGAGTTCATATAGAGCTGTAGAAGTTATCTTATATCATAACTTATCTTGGATTTTAATTCTCTGTTTACCATTTTTGTTTTGATCTGAAGGTTATTGTCCTTAATTGAGAGAATCACAAAAGGAATTGAATCTTCCTGCTTTTCAGTGTTGGCACTTAAAAGTTCCTCATACTTTATTCTTCTTTTGAGTCTTAAATTTTTTTTTTTTAATCAGCAACAATCTAACCTTTTTCCTTCCCCTTCCAATTGAGTGAGAACCAAAAAAAAAAAAAAATCTTAAATAATTAAAAATTTAAGCAAAAGAAATCTTCCCTGTTGGCCTTTTTTTTTTTAAATCTTTTTTTTTCCTTGAATCTTTTATCTCTTTATCAGGAGGTGGGTAGCATATTTTATTAGTTTCTATTTGTTCCATACTAATTTTCAGAGAGTTTGTTGCTTTATCTAAGCTGTTAATTTACCATTCTGATTCTTTCTTCCATCATTTTCATTTCTCTTCTAGTTGTTTTTTCCTCTGGCAGTCATTTCATCCAAAAGACATTGTTTATTATATTAAAAAAAAAAAAAAAAACTTCATGTCATTCACAAATTCTTGTTGAGTTTCTGTCTAAGCACTGTTTTTCTATGAGACTTTGCTAACATATACTTTGAATTTACTCTCTTCTTCTGGGTTTGTGTCTTGAACTTATTTGCCGTCATAATAATTTTTTATGTTAAAGTTGGTTCATATTTTTCAGCCTTTTTCCTGACTTCGGACTTGAAGTTAGGGCTGTACTCTGGAGTACTTTTGGAGGGGAAAAGTGATCCTCTTGTTTGCTTTTTGAGATGTTGAATATTGTGTTATTTTAGAATCTCAGGAATAAATTGGGAACCTGCAAACTTTGATTTCCCAAAGTGGTCTGGTCCAGTGCAAAGTGTGATCAGTATGCACTGGTTTGATCTCTGCAAAGTTTTGTCAACACATGAGCCCTGTGGGGCTTGTCATCTTTGAGTTTCAATAGACTAGAGCTGCACTCAGCCACTATCAGCCTGCTGGGCAGCTCTGCCAGTTCAGAGGGACAGGAATGTAAATTTGGAGTTCCTGACCTGCTTATTCCTCAGCAGGCTTCAGACTAGACTACAAGTTGAAATTGTGACTGTGCTCAGCCCTTGGGGTCCAAGCCATACAGCTGAACTTGTCTGTTGCACACTTGGGTTTTAAACTGTTGTATCCCAGCATGTTAGTCAGCCCTAGATTTGTCATTCAGAATTGGATAGTGAATGACAAAGCTACTAGTTGGCACTCGTTCCAGTATGTATGAATTTGTGGTGCCACTGATGGGTCTGGGATCTTGAACCTCATCTTTTGCAAGTGTACAGCTTCTGTACTGTTTCAAGCCTTGGGTGCTGTTAATGTTGTGGGATGCTCCAAGCTCCTGGCCCAGTCTCTCTTTGAGCATCCAGAGACGTCTTTGTCTCTCTGTTGACCCGAGCCACAAAATGATGCATTGGCTTTTTCTTATATTTCTCGATCAGGATTCAATTAGGTGCATTGTTTATTTTGATTTACTATGTATATTGGTTAGTAGGGTTTTTTTTTCCTTTTCAAGTTGAGGGAAGCTAGAAGGGAAAGCAAATGTAATTGTTAATGGATATTTATTCTTTTAAAACAAACCAAAAACTCATAAGCAAATTTTCCTGTAAGTGAAGTTTACCCTTGAAGAACTTTGCATTTTTATCAGCATTAAATAAGAAAACTTTCTTAGATTCATCACTTCCCTGTCTTCACAAATAGAATATACTGATCACCATAAAGTACTGTGTAAATGTTAGTTGAGTTATTTATCTGATTTGTACAATTTTTCTGATTCTTCTTTTATTAATTGTTAGTAAATACTGCTGTCAGTGTATCTGGTTTTAGAATAACTTATGGTTTTCAGATTCTAATCTATTGTGAGCTAAGGAAACTAGATAAGGAATCTCATTAGAAATTCTAGAAAAATGAAGAACATATAAGTCACATTTGATGTTTTATAGAGTACTTTTTTTCCCCACAGCAACTTGAGGGAAATGGTCTAAGTTATCATCTGATTTTATATAAGAAATTGGATCTCAGGGGCTTTGAGTCTGAACTTAAAGATCTCTTTTGCATCCTTTATAATTCTAAGTTTATTCTATATAACCATGGTACAGGATAAATGGATGGTTTTAGATTCTGAGTATGGCTTTTTTCAGGAAAGGGAAAATATAATTTTTCAATAGGCAAAGAGAGAGTATTTGCTAAAAGTTTTTGGCCAGCTAAAATAGTAATCAATCCTTAAAGTTTGTCTACCAGAAAGTATTCCTTCCCTCTGTGCAAAAAAAAAATTCATCCCTTGTTAATGATTATAGACTTAAATTATGCAATTGCATTTTAATCACAAACACTTGTCCCTCTTATGCCCCACCATTGGCCTTCATAGTTTTTTTTTTTTTTAATAAAGCTTTTTATTTACAAAACATATGAGTGATTTTTCTACATTGACCTTTGCAAAAACTTTTTTTTTCCCAAGCTTTTCCCCTCCTCCCCCCACCCCCCACTCCTAGATGACAGGTAATCTAATACATGCTAAATAGGATAAATTATATGACAAATACATGTGTACATATCTATACAGTTCTCTTACTGCACAAGAAACATCAGATCTAGAAAGAGAAGAAGAAAAAACAACCTAAGAAGGAAAACAAAATGCATGGAAATATTCACAGAAAGCATTAAAATTCTGTGTTGTGGTTCACACTCAGTTCCCACAGGCCTCTCTCTGGATGTATATGACTTTCTTCATCGCTGAACAATAGGAACTGATTTGAATCACATCATTGTTGAAGAGAACCATGTCCATCAAAATTGATCATTGTATAGTCTTGTTGCTGTGTATAATGTTCTCCTGGTTCTGCTGATTTCACTCAGCATCAGTTCATGCAAGTCTCTCCAGGCCTCTCTGAAATCCTCCTGTTGGTCGTTTCTTACAGAACAATAATATTCCATAACATTCATATACCATAATTTATTCAGCCATTCTTCAATTGATGGGCATCCTTTCAATTTCCAGTTTCTTGCCACTACAAAAAGGGCTGCCACAAACATTTTTGCACATGTGGGTCCCTTTCCCTCCTTTAAAATCTCTTTGGGATATAGACCCAATAGAAACACTGCTGGGTCAAATGGTATGCACAGTTTGATAACTTTTTGAGCATAGTTCCAAATTGCTCTCCAGAATGGTTGGATCCATTCACATTTTCACCTACAATGTATCAATGTCCCAGTTTTCCCACATCCCCTCCAACAGTTATTATCATTTCCTGTCATTTTAGCCAATCTGACAGGTGTGTAGTGGTATCTCAGAGTTGTCTTAATTTGCATTTCTCTGATCAATAGTGACTTGGAGCACCTTTTCATGTGACCAGAAATAGTTTCAATTTCTTCGTCTGAAAATTGTCTGTTCATATCTTTTGACCATTTATCAATTGGAGAATGGCTTGAATTCTTATATATTTGAGTCAATTCTCTATATGTTTTAGAAATGAGGCCTTTATCAGAACCTTTGGATGTAACAATATTTTCCCAGTGTACTGCTACCCTTCTAATCTTGTCTGCATTCATTTTGTTTGTACAAAAACTTTTCAACTTGATATAGTCAAACTTATCTATTTTGTGATTAATGATGACCTCTAGTTCTTCTTTGGTCACAAATTCCTTCCCCCTCCACAGGTCTGAGAGGTAAACCATCCTACATTGTTCTAATTTGTTTATAATATCATTCTTTATGCCTAGATGATGAATCCATTTTGACCTTATCTTGGTATATGGTGTTAGGTGTGGGTCAGTGCCTAATTTCTTCCATACTAGTTTCCAATTATCCCAGCAGTTTTTGTCAAATAGTGAGTTTTTAGCCCCAAAACTGGGGTCTTCGGGTTTATCAAACACTACATTACTATTGTCATTGAGTATTTTGTCCTGTGAACCTAACCTATTCCACTGATCCACTACTCTATTTCTTTGCCAGTACCAAATGGTTTT